>JBAMBJ010001746.1:0-107112 GCA_037043495.1 Drosophila recens | reverse complement strand
TAAGTATATTGAGGGATTTAATCATACTATATGCATTGCTATCAGTATTCCCGATATAACTTTATATATGTACGTACTATTTTATATTTACACAGCCAAAGTCAGCGCGGCTTTTGCGGCAGCTCTATTTGATATCAATAATCAAATCAGGCAATTGCTTGTCTATCGGCGAAAGCATTGCGCAATTTTATTTTAATTAAATGCTAATTATGTTTGTCATGGCCCTGCCTGCGTAAATATTTGAATGATTGCTGAAAAGACCGTTGCTGGAGGATGTGGAGTGAGGCACTATTGTTAATTGGAACTGCTATTGGCTATAATGCAACACAATCTGTGTGTATTACAACAAGGCGTATCGGGCAATTTAAATGCAAATTGCACTGCAGCACTGCCCAATTGAGTTTTATGGCCGCGAAAATTCGTCGACTTCGAAGGATGTTAAAAACTGCGGATGAGAACGATAAACGACCCAACGGAGCGGGGCAACATCTCCCTTACCATGTTTAATTTTATTCCAAAAAAGCGCAAACATTGTCTGCACTGGCCACAAAAGTAATAAGAACAATTGCAAGCAGCACAACAACACTTGAGAGTACTCGATTCCAATATACCCTATATATTGATGTAAAAATGCATCGAAAAATTGACAGCTCGGTTTTCGCAAAAGCGATTTTCTTAACTCGATTTACTTAAGCTCGATCATTTATTTTGAAGATATGTATATAGACAACTTGATTTTTGCTTAGAACAATTTAACATTTAAATTTAAAACTCAATTCAGTATGTGGATTTACATCTCTAACCCTCTATGAGTTTTCAGGATTTCGGGAGATCAGACAATACATATCAACTAATTTTTAACATGATGATCATATTTGCCACATTTTTTTTAGTCACTTCTTTCAGTATATACACACAGGAATTTAAAAGCTTTGTTTTAATATTTTTCATGCAGTAAAACCCGCTTGCCTTTCGGCTATGGACAAAGGATGTACGGAAAAGGATAAGTGTAAGGATGTAAGGATGTGGGCGGTTGTGTTTGCATACACTTGGCCTTTACAAGTGGCGCATGGTTTCTCATATCTACATAGCATCTTGGACTCTAGTTATACGGTCTAGGTCTTGGTGTTGCAGCTCTCAAAGCTGGCCTCGACTCAAGTGCCGACCGAGGTTTAAATGCAGCGCCTAAAAGATGCACATTTAAAATGGTTGTTGTATCTGCAAACGTCATTGCGTTTATGGCATTAATTACCATAAACACGTGTAAATATTCGAAACTGGCAAACATAGTTGAAACAGAAATGAAAAGATTTATTTACCCAGCGAAAACATTGAACATTAATAATGCTTAATGCAAATAAGCGAGCATTTATGGATTTAACTGAAAAACTAATATAATTCCGTGCTCTTGGCACATGGTTCACCACAATAAAAGTGAATTAATTTAAAAACAATTTTCATGTAAAGAACAGGCCCAATTTTTTATCCTGTATAATGTTTTATTCACATATGCAAACAGAATTT
This sequence comes from Drosophila recens, assembly GCA_037043495.1. Lineage (NCBI taxonomy): Eukaryota > Metazoa > Arthropoda > Insecta > Diptera > Drosophilidae > Drosophila > Drosophila recens. Next base: position 105,588 of record JBAMBJ010001746.1, on the reverse strand, counting down.
CCGTTCAATTCAATTGCGCGCCGCGACCTGAAAGTATGCAACGGTTATTCTTTTAGCCTCTTTTTTGCTGTGCAACAAAGTGGCGCCCACATGAAAACACGCCAACATCTATACCAACACACGCCATACACAGACACACACAAACACACACACACACAGATACAAAGACAGACATGCATGGGACCCACGCAACACAAAATAGTTACCAATACAGTCACGTTTAAATTTCTATTCGACCAATTGTTGATATGCACGAACACACAGACGAGGCAAACAAGTGCCGAGCGGCACACGAGCAGCCTCGGCATCGTCGTTTCCTGTTCGTTGTGTGCGTCTGTGTGTGTGTAAAGAAGCGTATCAGCAACGTGTAATTGTGTTTGTAGTTGTAGTTGTATTCTTCGCTCGCCGCTTGTCGAGCATTTATAAAGTTCATTGCCGCTTTGATCTGTCGCTCAGTTGCTGCATACTTCTCGGCGTGTTCGTTCGGCGCGCAAAAATACAATTGCAAAATATATAAAAATTGAAGAACAGAAACTCGTTGTGTAACCCAAATAATTGAAACAATTTTCGATTGTAAGTGCATTCATCATAAAATTATTAACACTTTCTTCTTAAGTGAATAAAGTTATTTTGCAAATTTCAAAACTACTTGAAATAGTTAAGTTTATGCTTCATAGACAGTAAAAATTAATTAATTTTAAGCAATATAATTGTGAAATCAGTTTGATATTCCATATTGCTTTAAGAAATTTATGGAAGTCTAATTCGAAATGGTTAGATTTTTAGTTGCAAATACAAACTTAAATGGATATGTGGAAGCCAACGTTGAATAAATTCATAAATGCTAAGTTTATGAAGTTTTCGAATAGATGAAAAGTAAGACTTGGATTTCATGGTGTAATGAGCTCGTAAATAAGTAAAATGAGTTCATGCATCTAAAATGTTTAAAGGCCCTGATCTGGATCAGTTTTTGACCAATTATATTTCTTAATAACAGCACTGAAAAATCTGTGGAAAGTATTTAATAAGATGTGTCTTCATTATATTGAAGATATCTTTATTTTACGATTGACTAAATTACCGATTTAAAGATTAATTTCAACTTACTGTAAATAATTTGAATGAACTTAAAGAGGAAAACTTCTTTAGGAACATTTCTGGCATGGACGATTGCTTATTCTGGGGTCGGTGAAATCTTTGGATTGGTCAACAACTAACAAGAAAACAAAAGACAAAATTTGGTACTATTAGATTATCTGGACTCGAATTGTACATAATAGATTTTTTGTATGTTCAGGGAATGTGTCTTCGATTAGAAAAGACATATATGTCATTGTTGTATAACATTTTGTTGCTGCATATTGTATTTAATATTGAGAAAATTTAAGAAAACAAAACAAATTACTTCTGTGATCGAGAACATGTACATATATGTTCAATGGGAAATAAATTGTTAAGTGTGTCTTATACATAATGAGCTGAATATATCTAGAAAACCGTGAATCTCGAGGCGTTAGTCACAATTAAAAATGCATTGTGTACCATTTTATGTTTATGCCCCACAGTTTGTAATATTGTTTATTAGAGTGCTGACATTTTAGTGGAAGCCGGCGGCAAAAGCTAATAAAAAGCCACATCAATGTAAAGATACATCAACTGAGAGTCACTCGCATCCGGTCATGTGATGTGATGGGATGTGATGTGGCGCACGCAACACGGGGTCCATTATGGGACTGTCAGGACATGACCAAAAAAAAGCAGAATCCTCGTGCAAACTAAAAACTTGGCAACATGAGGCGACGCTTTAAAACTGCCCCAGGGCCCTCAGTTGTTTTATGTCAACTTGGACAGCAACAACAACAAAGACGACACAGACAACAACAGCAACAACAACAACAGCGACACGGACAACAAACAGTCGCAATTAGTACATAAATACACGTGTATCAAGCAGAAGAGAGAAATATACTTAAGTATGTACATTGTACACACTTTCACATGCACACACACACACACATGGAGGTACTCGAGTTGCAGCTGCGCCTAAAAGATGCTTAAAAATAAATAAAATAAACGCATGTCCAATAGTTGACGGGTGTGTGCAATGGACTGTAAAGATTTGAGCGCGTCCTAATTAACCAAAGCATCAAGAGCAACAACAACAATTATTGCTGCCGGACTCATTACAGCACCAAGATGGTCAAGTGGGGAGTCGTTTTTTGGTGTTAGCAGCTGCTCTAGGCTTTTAAGGTCATACATTTTATATAATTTTAAATTAGACTCGAGGCTCAAGTTAAGTTCATTTCTGTTGGCACAAAAATAGAATCATTATTTAAAAATAACACATAGGAAGTAACTTACATTTATTCTAAATAGAAACACAGTTTCATACAATTAGGATCAGGGTTAAAAACCGAAACGAATATCAGTTTCGGCTATGTTTGCATTTTGGCTTTCGCTTATCGGTTTCGAAAATTTTTTGTTAGGGTTTCAAAATACAGGAATGATTTCAATTCACAAAAAAAAATGCTTACACATTTTAAAGACATGTAAATTAGAAAACAAATATTCAAAAAATTCAAAAGCTAAGATCTTTTGAGATTGAATATACAAATCGGAAATACAAATCAAACTCTTTTAAAAACCAGGATTACACATAAATAAGATACTGCAATTTTATGCTAGACCGAACCGAAATAACCCGTTTTGCATGAATCGGTTTCTTAAAAGTTATTTTGTTTGGGATCAAGTCGGTTTTTTGGCATCAATAAAATGAAAAAAAATTTTTCGGTTACGGTTTCAGCTACGGTTGCCAATTTGAATTGGTTAATATCGGTTAACGGCTACGATTATGTTTACGGTTTTAATCCCTGCTTGTAACTTCCTGATAGTGTTTATAAATAACTATTACTCCAGCTGATATATCTGTCTGAAATAATTTAGAAAAAGGTGAACCCGAAATAATTCCCCTTTTAAAATCCAATTTAACGCCTATTTTAAATAAATATAACAATTTTTTATATCTTTTTTGCATCTATTGATCAATCGTAAAACCAAAATGCTTAAACCGGATAAGAATTTCTATCGAAATATTCGATTGGTGACGTACTGGAGTTAAGATATTAATCTTCAATCAAACTAAATTATTTAATTTAAAAAACCATTTTTATTGTGAGTGCTTAAATGCTAACTTATGTACGATACAGTTTATTAAGCAATATTTGAAATTGAGATTGTTTGTTAACTTAACCATGCCCAAATTGATTGTATAATGGATTTGCTTCACAAAGAATATAACGCTGTGGGCTGCATTTGAAAAAGTCCATCATAATATATTCATTTGACATCACTTAAAAGTCGAAAGAGCACATGTAGGATGGTATGTACATACATACATATGTATGTATGTATGTGTTACATATTAAGACTTGGGCCCTAAAAGCAACGAGCCAAGACGTTGACTTTGGACTTTTACTGATTTTCAGTTCATCAGCTCAGTTTGCGTTGCTTTGTGGACTTCAATCATTTGGGATTAATTTGGCAAGGCAGAAGCACAAAGGTCACATGTGTGCCCCATCACATCATCATCACATCATGGTGGTTGTTTCTGTTGCAGTAATGAGTCTTTTAGCGGCAGCTTTACAAAAGATTGAAGGCGCCAACACCAACACTTTAATGCCTTACAACATATGCTTCTTAATCCAGTCAACATTTGCATTTACATGATGAACGATGTACTTACGCTAATTCCTAACTTATATTTTTTAATATTAAGATCTACTATTTAGAATGGGCGTATCGAGGAACTGCAGCTCCATGGATGTGGGTGCCATTTGGTACTCGACCAGGACGACCCGATTGCTGCCCCTCTTGAGCACTGGCGCGGGCACATAGAGTGTCACCTGGGGTCCCACGAGGGGCCAGTATCGTCCCAGATTCTCACCATTCACGAAGACAATTCCCTTGCCCCAGCCGGACATATCCAAATAGGTATCGGCCAGCTGATCGTCCTTGTCTATGGTCAATGTGCCGTGATAGATTCCTGGTCCCGAACGTAGCAATAGTTGTGGCTTTCTGAGCTCCTGGAAACCAACATGAGCCGATTCAGTCGACTGGGCAATGAACTGCTCCAGGTCGTTGTAGGACTCCAGGGGATACTTGGTCATGTTCCAGTTGCTCAGCATCTGTTTATCCAATCGCACATCCTTCGTCAGTCCCTTGAAGTCATTCAATTGCCGGCCATAGTTCAGACGTCCCTGATTCTCCACCAGAATCTGCAGAAGTCTGCCCGAGCTGGCACTCAGAGGCAGCTCATAGATGGGTGTCTCCCGCGCCAGGATGCCCACAAACTCATTGTCCACATAGACATAGCCCCGATCTGCCAGTCCGGGCACATACAAGATACTGGGATCCCGTTTGAAGTGTGTCGGCAGCCAGGTTTCATACAAGACCAGTCCGGAGTACTGATCCAATGCCTCGAAGGTCTTGGGCTTGTTGGACCGGACCACGCCGGTTGCCAGCTTTTGTCGCCCCTGGCTGGAGAACAGAGTGCAGCAGCTGGCCAGTCGAATGGTTCCATAGGCACGCTTGGGCACGGGATCCGGCACGGGTATATCGGGCATGGGCAGATACCTGGCAATGATGCGGCGGAGGGCGTAGTACTTGGGCGTGGGATCGCCAGCCTCCGTCATGGGTGCATCGTAGTCGTAGCTGGTTATGTCCGCTATATAGTTGCCCGGCCCGTTCTCATTGGCGCCCGCCGTGAAGCCAAAGTTGGTGCCGCCATAGAACATGTAGAAATTGACGCTGGCGCCACTATCCAACATGTCTCTGGAGGATTGGAGAAGAGAACTATGATTACCAAATTCAAGTGAAATATTTTAGTCACTCACATAAAAGTTCCCGTTATGCTCTCCGTGCTCACATTGGCCATGGGCTCGGTCCAGTGGGTCAACCAACCAGGATAGTACTCGGCATTCACCAGCGGTCCTTTGGGCTCATACCGTCTCAATTTGGCCCAAATGCTCTTCAGATCTCGCGTGGCTCCAAAGTCCATGGTAGCCAAGACCCCCTGTATTTTGCCACAACGCAGTACAGTGGGCCCGTCGTTGGTGAACAGCACAGCGTTGTCCTTGACATAACTGTGGGTCTCGTCACGCAACCAGTTGCGATAGTTGAGATCACAGGCAAAGAAGGATCCGTACTCGTTCTCCACCTGCACCATGATGATGGGACCCCCGTTGCCATACAGATAGGGCGCCATGCGAGTCATCAGCTGGTTGTACCAGATGCGAATCTCGCTCAGATAATCTGCAAATCAGTTCGCTTAGTTAATGACTCAAAAATAAATCCAAAAATCGACAACTCGATTTTCGCAAAAGCGATTTTCAAATACTTTAACTCGATCATTTCTTTGACTAACAATCGATTTACCTAATTAAATTTTATTTAAAATTCAGCTCAGTTAATTATGATAGGAGTTGATTAAATGTTAAAAGTTGCGATTTAAAATTTTGAATTTTGAAAATTGAGAAATAAAAAGGTTCAGTTGCATAAAAATTGCATTCTGGGAAACAATTAATTATTTTAACGAAATAATATTTGAATGCAGAATTCAGAGGCCAAACCCTGATCTTGATGACATTCAACTTGTGACTAGTGCTTTTATTTTAAGTAACCTTATGTACTTTAGCACTAGGAAGAAAAACGATTAAATACAAATACAAATTCCAAATGTTAAAAAAAAAAAAAAAAAAAAAAAATCTTTTCAGTTTCGGCTAGTTATGAAAGTTTAAAGTTATTCTGATCGTCGACCTACCAATTTTACAAGTCAAAGTTAACGAGGGTATTTTGCATTTACAATTATTCTTTTTTGAAAAGACTTAATATATCGATATTATTGGAAGATAATTGGACAATTTTTAAATTTTTGTTATAAAAGTCGCTTCACTGTTTGGATTTACATCAATAGTTTATACTCTTAGTTATAGCACCTACTTGTATCAGCTGTGCGTAATTGTATTCCCGGGAATTTCTGAAGTAACCAATAGGGGAAACCTCCCATGTCCCGCTCGGCACATATATACGGTCCTGGGCGCAGTATCACCAACAGATCCTCGTCCACAGCCAGGCGTATAAAGCGCTCCAGATCCGCAATGCCATTCCAAACGTAGACGCCATCGCGTGGATTGTGCAGCGACCATTCCACGTATCTTTAATTGATTTGGATACATTTTAAGAAATAGAAAGATTTGAAGCAAATTGTAACCTACGTTGTCACTGCATTGAGACCTGCAGCTCGCATTGTTCTCAGGTGACGCGACCAGGTGTCTGGATGTGCCCGAAAGTAATGAAAGGATCCGGATATAAAGCGGAACGGTCGTCCATCCTTCAAGAACCGATCGTTTTCATAGTCCACTTGAAATGTTCGATCGGCTTTGGCCATTCCCAGTAGCGAAAGTAACGCAAAGATGGCAACAAAACTGTGCTGGAGTTTCATGTTGTTCAGGTTGCTGCTACACAAATAAAATTCAAATAAAATAGGGTGGAAATTAAATGAGATTATTAAAAAATAAATCAATTTATTACTACAGTCTTTGAACTACTAACCCCATCTAGTGTAAGCATAAAGGACTCTTGTAAGTTATCTTAAAAAACAATTTATAGAATCGAATCGAATTTGTATTAATTTTGGTTGTTAACAATTAAGATTGTTAGAGTGCTTTATCTTACCATAACTTAGAGCTACTTAAATAACTTTAATTAATTATTTTAAACACATAAAAATAAAAAACTCATAATTTATTTTTTTGCAAGCAGACCTAATATTCATCAAGTTTACATACTCTAAAAAAATTATCCCACACTTACAGCTTATAAAAAATGTATCTATGATAAAAAAGAGGAATGATAAAAAAGAGGAATTGATATATTTGGCAATTTCACAGATTAGAATTCTTAAATTCGAAATTCAAATGCAAATCATTTGACTTGGATTAATTCACAGGAAAGTAATGTTGCTTCCGTCTATGCAAATTTAGCTTATCAAAGTAGCATTGTTTGTCTTACACTATCTACTTATGTATAAACACACAGCACAGGAATATCCGTAAGCACAGCCGGAAATAAAAGTCGTCCAGCTTCCTATAACCGAATATGAATAGAGAATGTTTATTTACAAGCAACCGCAAATCTCTCATCTGAGATGAAATGGGTTGAGATAGAATGAGTTGAGATGAGTAGCCTCAATTCAAGTTCATGGCTCAATTAGTTAGTTGACAACGTGCTCGTCATGTGTCAACTACTGACGGACTGATTGACTGACAGAGACAAGAGTCGGAAAATTGAGCAAATCGCTGTTTGTTTTACTTAGAATATCAAGTGATTTACTGCTTTGTCTCGGTTAATAAGCCCATTACGAATTTATGCTACACTTGTTTGGCCAACAACTTTTGGCCAAAAGCCAGTGACATTTTCATCAGCACTAATTTTATGCGTAATCATATTTCGAATTTATTTATTTAATTATTTATTGTTCACTTTGCACAGGAAACTTCATGGGCCAGACTTATTGCCAAACAGCTGTTTTGAACAATTATTATGAAATATTAAGTTTATTAAACTTTTGTCGAGTTCCGGACGTTCTCGGGCGAATTTTTATCGTAATATGTTTACTCACATAGGTATTCGCAATTCGGCAAAAGATAATATCATATCATATCATATCATGTCATATAATACTCGTAAATGCATTTGTTTGTTTCACTCGAATTCGAATAATCTCTAGTAAGAATAATTCAATGATTGCATTGCTTATCAATATAATAAATAATTATTCACTAAATTTGTTTATTTAACATGCATAAGGTGAAAATGAGATCACAAAGAATGAAAGATTAGCTAGAATTCTAAAAGTAAACAGATTTATTATAAGAAATTAAACATAAATAAAAGCAAATGGAAATTAAATTAGGTCTATAGGTTGTTTAAAAGAAGTAAGATGAGTCGAAGATTTAATACACTGATAAATAAGTATGTATGTATAAAACTCATTGTGATTGACAATCAGTCAGCAATAAGCTATATTTTCATAGAATTATCAACGTCAGAAATTAATTGACAGATGTTTCCTCGATAAGAAGTAGGTGTGTCAATGTTATAACGTAATTCTGGTAATTAATTTTAGAAGTAAGTTTTAGTTAACTTAAGGTCAAGTAATGTCTATAAGACACCAACAAACAACAACCACAATTAATTTTAGATTTTTATGAAGTTGGTTTTCATTAAAAGTTTTTTCAAAAATTCCCATATCAATAATAAATAATCTGAATTAGTTAAAAAAAAAAGGTTTTTCAAGTTAACTGATAGCTCAGCTTTCACTTCGACATTTTGTGCATCCCCAAGTGTTGTTTACCTCAAACCTATTGATCTCATTTGAGCATCTGGTATTTTGATAACATTTTGTAAATCCCGCGATGCGATCTACCATCTACCACATATACATACATACATATTTATTATTATAAACTGAACTGAACTGTAACAAAACTAATGCGACGAGGGTAAATTAAATGATGTGTGAATTCCCGGCCCTGAACTTGGGCAAATGCCGTAGACCTGCCCAAAATTAAGGCAATCACTAAAATGATTTGCCCCTATGTACATTTATGTATGTACTCGAATGAATGTATGTACATACATATGTACATCACAACAGCGTACTTAGTATGTAAGAAGAACAACAGCAAATTCTCAGGCACATTTTTAATGTTATTCAGCGTCAGCCAATCGCATAACTTGAGGCAAGCATTTAAAGCATTTTAAGCATTTGACCCAATTCAATTATTTTGCATGCCTGAACCCGACTAACAGTCCCCGGTCCCGTTCCAGTCCCATTCCCAGTCCCCTGGAGAGTTCTTTCCCGCCGAGAAAGTCTTTTCTTGTCTTTTGCATTAGCATTTCCCATTTGTCTTCATGTTTTATGGCTGTGCCAAAGATCAGCAAAGAATTCTATGAAATATCAGCAAAACACTCGGCGATACTTCCCGGCGAGGGGTCAGGCCGGGTTCACTTAAGAATATAATTAAGATAGCAGAACCTTCATATTGTTTTGTTTTTGTCACAACTGCAATGCTTACCTCGCAATTTAAAAAAGAACTCCAAAGTCTGCTGTCTCTCACGATTTGTTCTTCAGGTTAGTTATTATTATTTATTTATATTTCTCTTATAACGAAACGTGTAATTTCTTCGTTTAAACACTGTGCACACTTTATTCACATTTCCTGCTGGAGCGAACCGTGTGCTCTGCTTCAAAGCTAAGCTCTGACTGAGTGACTGAACAATCGTCGTGTCGATCGTCGGCTGAGAACGGAGAACGGAGAACTGCGAGCTGCTGATAAGTGCAGTCAACAAACAGTCAAACACAAGACGGGAACGATTCTTGAATCATTCATGTGGGCTCTTCAACTACTAGTATGGGTACTCGTGAGTGCCCACTCGCTCTTCGAATGCAGTGGGAACTACATTTGAACTTTTTATTGTCGTACAGGAAAAAGTAGTTGTGTTTGGGAAATAATCCGAAATTGTAATCTTAATAATCTTAAGCTAAATCTTTAATAAAGGGCCTTTACATGTAACAGCGGACGGCAGTCCGCGCTAGTGACGAATATATATACAGAAAGAATGGAAAATTTCCAATGACTCTCCGATCAGGATGAATATATTCCGATCGAAAGTAATAGTCTTAGTACAGGGATAAAAAACCGTAACCTTAACCGTAACAGATGACCGATATTGACTGGATATTGTTGACCTTTACTGAAATCGTAACCGAAATAAAACTTTTCTACTATACCCCAACCCAAAAGCCGAAATAACAGTTTCAAAAACGATTTATGCATATCGTTTGGTTTCGATTCGGTCAAGCTTAAAATTTAATTACTTCTTTTTTTAATAATAAATTTAATTTTTACTTTACTTACTTTACTTTACAGAGCACTTTTGCTTCACGATAAATATAACTATCGATATAAATTGTTAGAATAACTTTTTCCAACATCTCAATATTGATCTCAATTAAAAGGATCCTAATTTTAAAAATTTTTGAATATTTATTTTCAAATTAAATTGCTTTGTTAACCGAAATCATACCGGTAGTTTGAAACCGAAACGTACAACTCATATTAAGTAACCGATATATACAAATTTTGCGTAACTGTTACCCGAAAACCTAAAAGTGAACATAACCAAAACTGTACACTTGTCTTAACTAAAAAAATTGCATACTAAAACGTCTGGAAACTAACCAGGTTCGTAAACAAGCGCACACTAATTATCCTGCATTAGACTAAGAAAAATCATAAAATATTTGGAATAATTTTAACCCAATGGAAAAAGATAATAAAATCTGCAATTTATATACATACCAAAATCGATTTTTTGTTGATTTGAATTTTTTTAACAAATATCTAAAATTTTCCTAAAATTCCGTCGCATAGAAAGGGATTATTAAAGTTTAAGAATTTTCCAACTTTTGACTAATTATCATCTTTAGAAAAGTCTCTACTATTAAAAATATAGAAATGATAATTAAGCCACTTAATAAAATTGCTTATGAAACTTGCACAAAATATTAAGCAATTAAATGCAGATAACATTGTGTAGTTAAGGAATAAAATCTTATCTCCAGATGGGTTAATTGTTTTTTGTGTGTTTGCGTTAATGACAATATAGTTTGTCATTCATAATACAGTATAATTTGCTTAGCCGCCTCAAGTACTTTGCTCAGATATCATTGTTTTTCATTCATACAAAACTAGCTCTTAATGCAGCCAAAATAAAATCTTAGGAAATTAATCGTTAAAATATATAATTTATGGTACTTAACAGAAACAGGATATAACTTTGTTCTTTAACGCAATTCTTTTGTGTTTTCATATGATAATATCGTATATTTAGCATGCAATCATATTATTTTTAATGTAAACACATTTAGATTGGCCCACAAGCCATTGGGTTACTTTTTTCTAACATCAATACATGCCTTATGAATATGATTGGTATGCTAACAAAATTTTAAAAATGGGCTACAGCTGCAGGGGTAAAAGGAAATAAAGAAATATGGACACGCTTCATATTCTATGCATTAACTGTTGCTCAAATACGCGTTCTATTGGCTTTTCCTCGTCGCCTTGTTTGTTGTGGGAGTCCCCCTAATATTTGGTGCCCCTAGAAATATGCAAAAAGGGTGATGACGAGATGAAAATGCAGCCGGAGGCGATACTAAAAACTGGCATTTGAAAGAAAGTCAGACAAATTGGCCAAAACAGTGAATTTTCTATGCTGTGTTGTTTTATTATTAATTTCATACATTTGTGATTGTTGTCGTTGTATTGTGGGTCACCAGCTGAGCTAATGGGCTTTTATTAGCCATACAGATTCACATACGTGTCTTGGCCAAAATGTAAATCCTATTCGGCAGTTTCTCACACAACTTTAATATTTTCACATTGGCCGTAGGCGGTTTAAAGTGTCCGTTGGGATGCACAAAGCAAACAGAGGAGAAGAAGAACACACTCACACACACACATACACACTTGGACAAACAAATCCAGAGTCACACACACACAGATACACAGATGTGCATAGACAATTAGACAGTCCACACACGCATCTTACACTCACAAGTTAACAGCTTAGCTTTAGGCCACACACACACACATACGTGGGTACATGCAGAATTTAAGGACTGTTAAGGTCTGCTCCCATTTCTAAGCCATTGTTCGACTGTCGACTGTCACTTTCATGTCATGATGAGGCTGCTCAAAAACAGGAAGCTTCACACTTTGCTGCCTGCTAATTTTGTGCCTGAAACTTTGGGTTATTACAATGCGTTGTCCTCTAACTTTGACATTTTCCGTTGCGTTGATTTTACCCGATAGTGTTGGGTTTTTAAAAACTTTCAGAACAACGCACTCAAGCTAAAAGCCAATAAAACCAGTAAAACAAACAAGAATAAAAATAATAACAAATAGAGCAAACTTACATACATATGTACGTCAGAGCTCTCAGCCAGCTTAAATGGGTGCAATCCCCCGCAACCTGTTGAATGCCACAAATTCAACATCAATTCAATTCAAATGCATTTTTTTAGCGTTCAATTCAATTGCCACTTGGCGTCTGCACTTCCTACGCTTCCCCGCTCCATCCTTCCCCTTCCCGGGCAACTTCATTCCGCCGCCAGCGGCAATCAATTGAATTACATGTTTCCAGTTTCCTGTGCGCGCATCGTTAGTGCTACTATTATACCCTCAAAACTCTTATTTTCAACAGGGTATGTACAACAATAGAAAACCTTAAAAGATATTTGTAAAGTAACTCGTTAATTATTCCATATTAAAACAACTATATGAACTACATGAACAAAAAAAATATTTGACTTGGGAAAAATAAATCAATTTCTTTTACCCTTATTTCAATCAATATTAACTATTTGAATTGCCTGATTAATATCAGAAATTAACATTATATTCTTTTAGAAATATAAAAAAAATCCTGTTCCTGTTTCGAATAGGTATATAAATTAAAATAAAATAGGAAATAAACGACTATTGTATCGCAAATAAAATTAAAGAGTACATTTTATTTCTAGAATTAATCAAAGATTTTTAAATTATAAAAAACACTTGAATTGAGAGCGCTACTTCTATTACTTTGTATTTTAATAAGTTTAATTTCGAAAGATAATTTTTTTGTAATTAATAAAAAATGTTTAGAAAAAGGACTGCTAACTCACATTTGAGGATAGTGCTTTTAGATACCTAAACTTTTGTTTGTCACTTTACTTTGAGGATAATGATATATCATTATATCATATCTATAGATAAACATGTTGACTTTTATTGAATTATTATTCAAAAATTATAACATGAAAACTTTAATACCTAAAATTTGTATAACTATTAAAAATGTGGGTATCTTGTAGTCCATCATTGATTGCTCTTGACTTGCACATTTGATTCCGTTGTTGTTGTGGCTGACACCATTTGCCTAGCTGCCTGGATATGCATACTCGCAGTTGTGGTTGTCTTATCACAAGTGCCTCACAGGCATTGCCAAAGCATTTGCATGGCAATTTGGCTTAACGAGGCGAAGGGTGTTGACAACTTCTTCAGTATAATCAATGGCAAGAAGTTGCATTGCAGCCGCATTAAACCCATTTCAGCGCCAAGGTGGCCACGCTTGTTTGTGGCTGCAAATATTTGCTTATGCCACTATAAATTGTTGTTATAAGAGCCGTTATATTTGTTGTTACAGTTGCAATGGAGCTGTTGCTGTGAATTGTGAATACACCCATACTGAATGCTCGTTCAAATAGATTCCCTGTCCGCAGTAAACAATCAGGTCAAGAGGTCGCCCTGTGACATTTCCGTTACAGTGCACTTTAATAAATCTACATATATTAAGAGTGTTGAAATTTCATTCTGTATCTCATGTTAATTTTATTGCTTAGAAGCACCTAAAATGTCCAAACTTAAGTACGTAAAATTGTTCTGCATATGGGATTTTGGAAATTATTCTTTGCTTATGATGTATGTATATATTTACATATATATGTGATGCAGATTGATAGTAATTTTCGTAATTCTAATGTATTCATTTTACTTTATCAAAATCCTGCTTTTATCTTAACTTAAATATTTCTTCTGTTCTTATTGCACATCTGGCATTAGTTACAATAGAAATTATAAATGAAAATTGCAAATAATTGCAAAAATAAATGCATTCTTTTTTTAGTAATTTAATAGTTTAAATGTATAAAGCGACACCTGTCGATTTTCTTAATATTTGTCTTAATCTTATCATTTACAAATTTCATACTTTTAATTGTTTTCAGCGCATAAAGCGCCATCTGTCGGCAATAAATTAGATCGCCCGCCTAAAAGCCCGCAACAGATATCTTCTGTTATGCATAATCAGCATTTGTTATTGTTGCTGTTGCTACTCACAGCAGCGGCCGCTGCTAGCAGCGACGTTGACGTCGAGGCAGCAGATGCAGACGGCAGCAGAATTAGCACGTCGACGCCTGGAGGGCAGCAGCAGCAGCAGCTGTCGAGGAATATGGTGAAACGTGCTCCCACCTCCAGCTTCATTGGCATGAGGGGCAAGAAGGAACAGGAGGCGGCGTCAGATGGAAATTGGTTGGGCCCCGATCCCTTAGACTACGGTGAAGAGGATGTGGACAACTATTACAATGAGAACGGGCGGAGATTGAAGAAAGCTCCGTTGGCTTTTGTTGGCATGCGTGGCAAGAAGTTTTCGCCGGGCAACAATCATCTGCGGGATTTAATTCAACACATGGAGGAGGAACGTCTACGTGAGAATCTTGTACAGGATTTCCTTGATCATCTGGCGGTTGATGGCGGCGATGTGGGAAAGCGAGCGCCGACTGGCTTCACGGGCATGCGAGGCAAGCGTCCAGTCATGGGTGACAGCGATGCTCTCGAGGATGAGGACGACGCCATGGAGCTGCTGGAGAAACGAGCTCCCGTCAACTCATTCGTGGGCATGCGAGGCAAAAAGGATGTCTCACATCAGCATTACAAGCGGTCCGCTTTCTCAGAGGTAAACAGAACTAGATGAGCAAGTGACAGAATAAATAACAAATATATAATTTAAATAAATTTATATTGTATCATCTGTCATGCTCTCATCTTAAATGTAATTTGAAACATTCATGGAACTAATCGCGACTAGTTGTGGCCCAAATTTTTTAAAAAGGCATACGATGTGCGTGGCAAGAAGCAGAGATACACGGACTTTAACAACAAATTTGTGGCTGTGCGCGGCAAGAAGAGTGACCTGAACCTGGGCGATGACATCGATGTGGAACAGAATGCGGTGCAGCCTTGGGTCTATCTGATTGGAGAGAAGCGGGCACCAAATGGCTTTGTGGGCATGCGAGGCAAACGTCCAGGTGAGTGGAAAGTGGAGGTGGAAAGTTGACCCCATTGTGCCTCTCCTAACATTCGATTTCTCCCATTGTAGCGCTTGTGGAGTAAACGGAACTGGTGGCAAAGATAGGCGAGCGTTTTCCTCATTTACATTTGACGAATGACAGTCGGAAGTTCCTTTAAAACTAGGCAAATAATATTTGTATAATGTTTAAATAATCACTGGGCTGGAGATTATTTAAATTGTAACATACAAAACACAAACTTAATGCTTCTCTCTGTTTATGTAAACGAGACTTACGGCTCTCTAAAAAGATCTAGTATAAATCTAATTAAAAATTTAAATCTATTTGGGGCCTAGCTTCAAATGAATAATTTGCATATCTATTTGTAAACGATTTAATCAAAATTACATCTTAATTAGTACATACTATGTACCTAATATCGATTTCTCACATACAAACCTACAAAAATCGACAACGTATGTAAGTTTAAGAAAAATGTTAATTTATTTACAATTCATTTATTATGTACAATGGTTAATCATAATAAAACCATATACAAATCTATAATATATACACACACCTATATAGCACAAATGTCTAATTAAATATTGTAAATATTGTATGGTAAAGAAAGAATAAAAATTTAAAAAAAATCAATTATACTTATATTAATGAAAATTAAATTAATTGAATAAATAATATTCTAAATAGTTATTATTAAAATGTAGGTGAAGCACAGGGATTATTCATTTATGGAACTTTGGATTTTTTAAATATTTCGAAAATAAAAAACAAATCAATTGAGTCATCGAGTTATCAGCATTTTTCAGTGCAAAGTCCTATGTTTTAACAAATCAACTAGGGATTAATCATTTAATGGTAATTTAATTTAATTTCAGTTGAGTCATCGAGTTATCAGCAAAGTATATAGTATTCCATTTTTTGACAAATCAAGAGGTGACTCTGCGGCTAACGACTCGACTAGAAGACATTCCTTAACAAGATGTAGAATAACGAAACACAGAAATTAAATACGAAATTCTATAGAAGATTTTTTTTTGACTAGACTTCATTTTGTAAAAGGTATGTTAACAAAAATCATAGAAATTTAAAATTTCAACTAACATTAGTGCCAGTATCTGCAATATAAACTTTTTGTATATATGGGTATTTCCAGGATCGAGAACGCGACATTTGTACGTCTTTAAATGAAAAAAAATGGCTGAAGCTGACATTTTCAAAAATATTTCCTAATGTGCTTAATGCATTTTATCAACACTATTTTTATTATAAAAAACAGGCTTTGAAGACTTGTCGTTTTAGAATTATTTATAGAAAACAATGCATCGCGAACGCGACAAAAAATGAAAGTAGTTTTTGACTTTGTCTTGAAAAGTAAAAGAAAATACTCTTAAACTAAAATAACAAAATGTTGTTTTCCATTTAAAGCAATTATATTCATATATTACTATTATTTTATTTGTTTTACAAGTTTTATTAGTGATTTGTAACACGACATCGCGAACGTGACAAGATTTCCACCTAAGTAGTTTGTGCGAAGAATTTTTTTATCAAATTTTATTCGATATATCGAAAAAAGCTTGTGAAACTTGTTTAAAATTAAACAATCAATATATTTCTATGTTTGAAAATGGTTCATGTTACAATCTTACTTATTGTAATCGTTAAAATACTAAACGGTCCATTTTAGAAGTTAATTTTTAAGAAAATGGGCAAAAATATAGAACAAGAGTTTATTCCAATGTAGAATTTATATGTTCATCATTTCAATTTATTTTTGGAAGAACATTTAAAAAGATGTAAGTTTTTGATCAGTTTTACGTCTTTGGGCGAGGTGGACCTTTTGTGGAAATGCCCATATGTACATTCATATATAAGAATACACACCTAGGTACGTATACATTTACAGTGTATGAATCGACATTTTTTGTGTAGTAGAAGGTGCAATTACTTAACACATTTGAATACAAAAGACATGCAGGTAGACGAAGCCAAGAGTACCTGTCTGTATCTGCTGTGCATTTGAATGTTCCTGTACCAAATAATATTCCTGAGAATTGCTCTTTGCTTTAAATTAGTTGACAATAGCTCGGGCTACAATCGTGTGTTGTGCAGTGTAATCACTTACCACTATCGCTTACTTTCACAATTGTACACGAATTTAGCATTTAGTGCTGTCTCTCTCCCAAACTAAAAGTTCTTGCGAGAGTTGCGAGAGAGAGCCAAAGCTCTCAAGCCGGCAAATGCTCAAACGCCGCTCTCAAGCTTTGCTTCGATGCGACAGCGACATCGACAGCGATCGCAGCTTATAAATAGCAGACAGAGCGCGTTCTAAGGCAGTTAGTTTTCAACAGTCGTTCAAAACGTCAACATCGTCGGCAACATTTCAAGCCTAACAAATTGTTAGTACTCGTGAGTGTACTATATATGTGTGTGTATTTGTGAGAGTGAGTGTTTCTACATATGTGGGTGAAGAGGACTCAAAGACAGTCTTTTTTTATACAAATGGAAAATGCGACTTGCTTGAATGAAAATGTTATGTGTGTCAATTTTGCAAGACAATTAAATGTATTGTAGTTGCCTTTAATTATATAAAACTATTGACGTTGTTACTAATTAACGCATGAAGACAGTGGAAAATTTTCTTCTTTAATTTCCAATCTTCTGTCCACATTCACCTACATATCTGTTGTTGTTGTTTTACGCAGCTCGAGTGCACTTTGGCGTGGAAAACCAGTATTTTGAGTTTCAGTTTTTCCAAGTGTTTCGTCTCAGTCCTCGACCTCGTCATCTACTCGTATGTTACAGCTGTTCCATTCGATTGTGAATTTTGTGAAATCTCATGTGTTTCTTCATTTCTTTGACTTTCTGTTTATATTTTTGTTTGTTTCAGCTTCATTTGAGATATTCTGGTATTTCACAAAGGAAAAATGTTGAGACTCTGGGCATTCCTGCTCTTGGTCTGCTGCGCTCAGGCGGTACCATTCTACAGCGAGTAAGTAACAAAATGACAAGTTAACATTTATTTATCTTTTGTGTGGTTTTTGTGCCTGAAGTATCACATCTCATGCAGTCCATAGTTATTTTGATTTTTGGTTGGTTTAACATCATAATCATAAACATAGTCGAACATTAGCCATTTGTTTGTCTAGATTTTAATCTTAATCTGTGTTCAGAATTACTTAACATTAACATCAAAGCATCGTAATTAGCATAAACATAACTAACTCCTACGATACCAAATATTCAGATAATAGCAGCCCAAGGTCTCTAATACTTTCTGTGTTTACTTTACGAGTAGTTACTTTATTAAATAGATAGTAATACAGCAAAGTTTCTTTACAGTGAAGAATTCGATTCAGATTCCAGCTTTGATGACTCTGATTTTTCATCACTCTCAGACAGGTGAAATTCTTACCCAGCAATCATTTCCAGCATTTGACAACCTCTTCCCAAAACAAATACCGAACCCAACGGCATCTGTGCCATTCTGTTCAAATATTAACATGGCAACTACAAATTTTTTTTTTATGGTTTTGTGCTCATTGACATATCATAAAACCCACCTAAATGCAAGTTCAGTTGTTTATGATATTTGTTCAAGCACTTTAAGTGCTTGCTTGGAGAAATTTCCCCGTTTACAACATTGACTTGCAAAAAGAAAAAAAAAAAAAGACAGCGCTAAACGATATTGCAAATAAAATGTACCGAAAAACTGAGTCTAAAGCAAAAGAAAACAAACCAGAGAGCAACAAAATCCCCGAAAAGGCGGAAAGAAAGTCAAATTGCGGTGACCTCAATTCACAAACTTAAGCCTGAGTCCCATTAAAAATGAACTAACTGAGAATTCACACAAGGGTATTAGACTATAAGCATACCCTTCTTGCGATCTAAGTATTGAGTTCAGCAATTGATCTCTCATCACAATTATAATTTTAAATTTAGATTCAGAGATGGTAGATCAGAAGAGATCAGTCATCTAATTTCCTATCTCTTTAAATCCGACTAACCAGTTCAAATGCTATAAAAGAGATTGTTGAATTAAATTTAACTGAATTAAAGAACAAGCCGATAAACATGGAGAATCTCGATCGAAATGTGGCACAGAAAAACGCCGCAAAGATCATTTAACCCTGCAGTTCAAGTTTTTGCGAAAGGCATTGCACAAATTACAACAACACCGATGAGATGAAGATGAGAACAATGCCCAGTCAAACTGGGTCATCATCGACTTAAGGGCATCCGCAAGAGATGGCAATGCAGATGGAGTTGCGGGATCTGACAGCAGATTGTTGAATGTATCTTTCGGATCGTTGCTTCGTTGCTTGCATGTCTCTGAGCCTTTTACACATGGCTGACTACGTGGCAACCTGACAACCTTAGACAAGAGCTATAGACCCTAACACTACATAAATATTTAGTTGCCACTCATTTTAACACAATTTTTAATGTTAGTCACGAAGCTAATTTACTTTTGACACCTCATTAGATGCAATTTTGGGCCAGGTAGTGCCCCAATTTGATAATTTTTAAATTCCCCCTTCAAAACTGGGTCAACCAGAATCTGGCCCTGCTCAGCTATGAGTAACTTGTTTGGTTCTACACGTTGCGCTCCATGGTAGAGCTTTAATCAAATCATTGGCAACTAGCCAGGTTTGCTTCGATTGCCCATTGACCGACTGTGACCAATGACTTTCGCTTTGGTAGTCGAGGTGACTGTTTTTATATTTTAAATTTTTAATAGACAAACGGAAAGTTTATCGTTTCTTTCTTTTCTTTGTCAAAATAATGAACTAAAAATCTATTTACAATTTATAGAAAATATTAATGTTAAAATAGTAGGGGGTGATCTGAAGTATCTTTTGTGAAGCATTTAAACACTCGTAGTTATCAATTTCTCTTTGCTTTAAATTAGCATAAAATAACCCAATTATTTGAATATGATTTTCCATTTAAATAGCTGCAATTGATTTAGCTGCAAGTTTCTCTTTTAAAAATCTCAAATGTCAGCAAGTTCAAGGCAAGTTCAAGTTAGCTATTTGCCATCTTTAATCTGATAAAGACATCTTAGTTCGTGACATGCCCGAATCCATGAAGATGCCTCAAATTACAGTGAACTCTAGTGATGACAAGCCCTTCCTTGTTCACGACGCAAATCATGAGTCATTCATGAGTATATAATGATAAAGGTGTCATAAAAAACGAAACGAAAACTTAACCAGAAGTCAGAAGTAAGATTGCTGACTGCTAACCGACCGTGGATACTATAAAAATTTGTTATGTTTGCCATTTCCAGCATATTATTTAAAGTATATATATTTTATTTTTATTTTGTTCAGCTTTTGTTTTAATGTCTTTTTGTTTTAATTAACTTCCGTGGTGTGAATTTATAATGAGCATAATGAACAACAAAAAGGGTTTCGAATATGTTACACAGAAATAAGTTATATATAAATATATATGTATGTATATATTTTGAAGTGGGTGCCAACAATGAGCAAATAAATATATAGGAAAAGTGAGCTAACAAATCATTTGTTGCCGTTTGTCAATAGAAAGCGGACTTACAATTTGTTTGCACGAAGCGTTCAAATGACTCATCTGGGAAGAATACAAAGCTACTTATATTAGGTTGTAAATTTGTCAGATTTTTAAGAAGCTGGTATAAAATTGTACAACTCAAAACGAAAGACATAAATCCCATTTGATTGATGACTCTGAAGTGCAGCGCATTTATTTTATTTTTTGGGAGTTTTTGCAGCGCTGTTTCGGGCATTTGAAACACATAAAATTGGTTTTCTTTTCGATTTTTTTTATATTGTATTAGCTTCACAGTTAATGGTGGCAACAACAATTAGTATGCAGCTCACAGAAATGCTGCGCAAAACAATTGCTAAACAATGAGCACGATCGGAGTGTATACTACAATATATTATAGATATATAAATACATAGAGAGAATGTCGAGTCAGGCCGGAGCTTCTGCTTTTATGTGCGGAACAATGGAAGGCATAGGAATTATGGTATGGTGGGGATCTGATTTACACGTAGGGTTAAGTTCTGGTTTGGCATATGCATGAAAACACAGGCAGCACAAAAAAACTCAACTAATTGCAGAGGAAGCACTACACGAATCACACTAACCAAACAGTACACTTCCACTTCCACGCCCCCTTCACCCCCTTCGACAGCTTTATGCAACATTTAACACGACCATTGCCGCTGTCACTGCATCGCACGCTCCTCGCGCCCATTCCATTTGCCCCGCTTGGCCCGCTTGAGCCGCTGCATGCCCAGCCGTCGCAGCGGGTGGCGAGCGTTTGGGCTGCACCGCCGCCAGTTCCGCTGACGGCACAGCAGCCGCAGCCACGCCCCCAAACAGCCCCACTTAACGCCCCACTGTTGCCACTCTACAGTAGCAGCTACGGCAGCGACGGCATCAGCGACACCGAGTTTGTGCCCCTCGAGCAGCAGCAGCAACGGCAACAGGGACGACAGGATGCAGTTGCCACTGCAGTTGCACCTGCCGCTGATCAGAAACCCTTCAGTAAGTCACAGCACCACAACCAGCATCCAATGGAATGATACTACAAAGATTTATTTGCTTCCAATCAAACAGATGTCGATACCATCACCTCGGATGTGAATTCTCCCAATCCAGCTGTGTTCTTCCAACAATCATTCCCGTTCTTTGGCAATGAATTCTTCAATTCATTTGGCGGTTTCGGATTCGGTAATGCCCAGGAACCTTGGTGGAAAGGGTGAGTAACATTTGAAACATACATAAATAAAATAAAGTATATTTCATACACAGAAAGAAAAAAAAAAAACATTTTAAAAATTAAGTTTAGAATTGAAATATTCTAATAGTGACTGCAAAAACAATTTTTCAAAAATCTCTTCGCTAGTATTTTATATAAATTTTTGAAAAATCCAAAAAAGTCACTTTTTGTGTGAAACGGAAAAAAAGGAGTTAAAAAAGTCATTTTTAGCGGTTTTCAAAATATTATAAAAAATACTAGCGAAGAGATTTTTGCAGTCCCTATTAGAATTGTTTGAAGAATTTTTTTGCATCAAAACATTTTTTGAAAAAAATTGAGGGAAAAAGTTTTAAAATTGACTTTTTTTAAAAATAAAAATTTTCAACTCCAATGGCTCAGGGAAAGTTTTGTATCATTCAAACGTAATTGAAATGACCTTTCCATTGATGCCAAAATGTACATGAAGTAGGTTCAAATAACCATTAGATTTAACTTTAAATGTTGTCAAAATGTTGTCTAGTGTATAAAACTTTTGATAATAATGACAAAAACTATGGTATTAAAAAAGTACAAAAATGTTCCAAACGTAATTGGATTCTTAACAATATTAGATAATTGCACAGCTCCAAAATTTTATGCTGCTTAAAAATTTATACCTACATACTTAGTTTCAGCAAATAATAATTAATAGATAAATAAACAAAATCTAAAAAATTGGTTAGGTTTTTAATTCTTAATAAATTTCATATAATGGTATAATTTTATAGAAATCATTTATAAAAGACTTCTACTCATATGCTATGGTCACTTGGCTTGTGGCTTTCCTAATCACCACAGTCGACTGATTTCGATGTTCTTGGCATTTGGTAATTAACCGAGCACAATGTCAAGTTCGTTCAAGCTATTAAATATAATTTTGATTCGTAACGTCTCTCGTATTATCGCCAACTGCTGGAACTTCTGTATTTACTGAGCTGACCATCGTACATAGTAAATAAAAAATAAATAAAATAAAAATATTTTAATATTCCTATCTATAATAGTAAGAGATAATTATAAACATTGGATCATGAGAAACTTAACTGGCAAATTGCTTGGCCAAAGGTAATAATTTCTGAATTAATTATTCAGTAAGCAGAATTGTAAACTGGCTTATATTTTATGCAACCCATATACATATATGGGTTATATTGATATAATGCAATCTTTATAGATATATAGACTCGTTTGCACTTTTCTAAATTGTTATTAAAGCAAAATTGTGAAATCAACAACTGGTCGAGTGTTCGCTGCATTTGTTTTTGTTCAACTGAGAGCGAAAATCAGACGCAGCAATTGAAAAATTAGCGCTAAATACAAATAAACAGCAAGAGTATAAAACTCGACATCTATCTGCTCATGTAGACAAATTTTGAAAACTACACATGTCCACAAACACAATGAACCGCTTTGTGGCGCAAATTGAATTGAAGGCAGGCAAAGCTGTTAAACTGATAATTCCATAGAGCATATACTACATATATCAAAATATTTACTATATATGTATGAATATGCTACGAAACCATGTGAAATTATAGCTCCTCTATGTACAAATTCGTAATGTAAACATTAATCAACGCTTAATTGATGAACAGATACGATGCAAGTAACTAAATTCCCTCAAAGGTTGCTGACTAACCAGTAACAGAGTTTATAGTAGGTACACCCATGTATCTATACGTGTGTCTACCAATTTAGTATATATACGGATTTTAGTTTCGGGTGCATTGACTTTTAATTTGCAGCTTTGCGATTTATCAAAGGCATTAGCAAGTAATAATAGTTAATAATATGTTAAAATTTAGCGGGGATCTAATCATTTTAGGGGATTGTCCGCATTGAAAGATTAGGCAGCTTGTTAGAACATTTAAACTATTCTAGTAACAGAAATTGTTTTACTAGGAATTTTTCGAATTTTTATTTGTAAAATTTTTGCGGTATGAATGAATTTTGCAATGAATGATTAAAAATTTCAAGTAATGTAATAGATTTCACTTAATAAAATCGATTTAATACTATGAATAGTACTACAATTCTTTTAAAATAACTTATAATTAATTTTAACCCATTTTATGCCGCGATAAAAAAAGTAGTGAGTTTTTCTTTAAAAACCACTTTTCTAGGCTAAAACCGAATTTGAAGTTAAAAATCAATTTAAAATTCACATTTTTCAAAACTTAAAAATTTTTTAAAATTAAATGTAAAATAAATTTATATTTTTTAAATATGGGATGACCAGAGTAAACATTTTCTGGATTTTCCAATTTTCTCCTTTTTACATTTGGATTTGAATACGTTGGTTTACATAAAAATAACGCTCTGAAAATTAAAAATTTTGCTGTTCGACTAGTCGAGTAGCGGCAGAAAATGGGTTAATAATTCGATTTCAGTTTAATAATTATAATAAATACAATTTTTAATATTATTTGCTTTTGAGCTATGTATTTTAAAATAAGATTGTTTAGGTGCATAGAGAGTTTGGTTTTAAAAAGGGGTCCGCTTCTAATTGTCTTTAGGTAATGTAGAATATTGTTCCAAAGGAGAACAATTTTAAACAACAATTAATTTTCAGAAATGTATGCCAGATATTAATTGATCGTTAATATATTTATGTAATTTAAAGACAGAAAACTTGGGAGTTAATTTTATTTTAAATGTAAATGCTATTATTTATTTTATTTCCTCGTTAAAAGTTTCTGTTAATTTATTGATCAGTTGAGCAAACATATAAATATGATAATACAACTTTGTAATTTATTTATGACTAATGGTTAATTCCTTTCACCTATTTGTAGACCCAATGTGTGCACCGAAAAAGAGGAAAACGAGGGCGCAACCACGGAAACCGATGGTGATGAAAGCGTGGACACCTTTGGTCAGGAACGTGATGGCGCTGGCAGCGTTGTCCGCTCGCCGCTGTTTGGCCAGTTCCACTTCAGCGTGAACTCCTGTGCCGAGAAACCGAACAAGCACGTCTGCACCAAGATGTAAGTGGGCCAACAGCAACAATACTACGAAAGCCGAATGCATTTGCATAACGGCCAACGTTGCGTATACTTAATGCATTATTCATTTCTTGTTTCACTCGCACAGCGTTAATCAAAATGGCAAGAAGAAGACACTGACTCTGACACGTCAATGTTGCCACGGCTATGGACGTCCACGCAACGCGGACTTCGCCACGCCCTGTGAGAAGATCGAGATCAAAGACATCGAGGCAACAGCCGCCGATATGGGCGCCAAGCAGTTCATTGAGAGCGCCAAGAGTGCCGGGGAACTTGGAGATATGTTGGCCAGCAACAGTGGCAAGAAAGTGACCGTCTTTGTGCCCAACGATGCCGCTTTCCAGGAATATCGCGGACAGCATCAGCAGGAGAATGTAAGTGGACAGACACTTAATCTCAAATGATGATAAGTATTTATCTACAATATCAAACAGAACGTGGAGGACTCCAAAGCAGATGCCTCAGAGAAGACATCATCAATATACAAACTGCACTCTGTCCTGGGCGATGTGCAGCTGGAGGATGTGCCCAACGAGAAGCTGCTCCAGACTGAGCTGCCCGGCCAGAAGATACGCATCAACAGCTATCAGCTGCCGCCTGCTCTGAGTCCGGAACCCTATCGCTATGCCGCCAACTGTGTGCCCATTGAGAAGCACGACAAGCTCTCGGAACAGGCTCTGGTTCACACCCTGAATGGCGTTCTGAAGCCTCTGACCAAAACGGTCATGGACATCATTCGAGATCGCGCCGACATGTCCATAATGCGTGCCGTCCTCGAGAAGACCAACATCAGTGCCATGCTGGAGGCTGACAAGCCAGTCACCATCTTTGTGCCCACGGATGCCGCCTTCGACAAGCTGGAACCACATCTGCGACGCACTCTGAAGGAGGGACGTGGCTGCGCTTCCAGTAAGTAGAAGAGTTCCAACTTTATTAAAAATCTACTTGAACAAAATAAGAACAAGAGTTCCCGACTATACGATACCCGTTACTTATTTTAATACGCATAACGCCTTTTTTATTGCATAGTTGTAGGCACTTACATTGCTTAAAACTCGAAACCGTTATTACTACCGTTGTATTTGGCCGATCTTGTTGCATTTAAGTAGGATGATAGCTAATAATAATAGATTACGTTAGTTTAAAAAAAAAACCATTTACTTTAAAACTGTGCGGGATACCACGATGGAGGGATAGCTTAATATTCGTATGTCTATATCGACTCGGCTGTTGATGCTGATCAAGAATATTTATACTTTATAGCAGCGGTGGGCACGCAATGGCTCCGGGAGCAGCGGCTGCTCCCAACTTAGGTAGCTTCTAATAGAGTTGTTGCTGTTGTAGTGCTCCTAAATTCAGAATTCATGCCCACCGCTTCTTTATAGGGTCGGAGATGCTTCCATTTCCCAACTACATACATTTCAACGAATACAATTTTTTAAGTACTGGAATACTTTTTATAAATACAACTATTTTCACTTTTAGTTTAGTGTACTGATTGGAGTATACATTTCCGTACTATATAGGGTGGGTTAATATTTTTTCACTACCAAGCGGTTATCAATATTGTAGTCTACGACGAATTCTAAGAAGATTTTCCCAAGAAACCATGGGTCTTAAATCAAATTCGTGCTTTCGATTTTTAACGAGAAACTTTTCTTTTTGTCATTTTAAACTCGCATAGATATCTAAGCGAGTGAATAAAAATAATATTTTGTTTCAATTAACATTTTTCAAGAAATTGAAAAATTTTTTAAATTGTAAAAATAAAAAAAAACTTAAATTTTATTTATTATATTTTTTTTTAAATTAAATTTGTTTCTTGGGCAAACCTACTTAGAATTCGACGTAGATTACGATTTTGACTTGGTGCATTTTTTTTAATCGATAAAAATTTACCCACTCTAATAGAGATACATATTTAGAGATTTCAAATTTGGTTTCATCGACTACATCGAGCTAAAGTTATTTTTATTAACCCATACTTACAATCATCTTCTATTGAGCAAATAAGAAAAACAGTTTTATACATCAATACTTACTACGATTTCTATCCATCTTTGAAATTTCAAAACAATCGGATAATATGTAGAAACCAGGGACCGTAATCATTATAAGTTATATTATAAAAATTACATCATAATGATTATATTTTAATTTTTAATTTTTTTCCTTAATGATGATCATTATTTTTGAGTAATATCATAAAACTCAAAAATAATCATTAAAAATGAGTTTTATTTTTTTCACTTAAAATAAAACTCAAAAGTAATTTACGGCTTCTGTGCTAAGATTTTTACCAATATTATTTTATATCCCTATAAAGGGACACCATATCTACATCCCAGCATAATTTTTTTTTTATCGGAGTACGGTAACCCATTCAAACTTGCATCAAAACATGAAAAAACATCGAAAAATGTATAATAGAGTAAATCGATTTGTATGGGTCCGAAAAATTGTAAAAATGGTAACCCATTTTCGTAATCTATGGTCAATTCTAAGATGTTTTCACCAAGAAACTATAGTTCTAAAATGAATTCCTGGTCCGCGCTTTCGAGTTGAAAAATTCATTTTTTTTTTAATTTATATCTTGGGTTTTTATGGTCTGATCCCGACAAACTTGGTGTCAATACTCTTGTTAGGACCAGGGCTTTTAAAATTCCACAGAACCAAAAGACGAAATGTCCTTTTAACATAATTTTCATCCTTGGAACGACGATTTTGCGACTCGATTATATCCTAAAAACTTAGTTAGAATTTAATATAATTTTGCCTTAAAGGAAATGTTTATCGTCCTTGAACCTGTATTTTTTATAAGCAGAAAATATAAAACATATTTTAATACAATTTTAATACAGGTTAAATAAAATAAGTTGTATATTTTCTGTTAATAAAAAAAACAGGTTCAAGGAAATAAAATTTGTTTGGTCCAAAAATAGCTTTCATTTTGACGAATTTCTTAAAATAGAAACGAATCGCGAAATCGTCGTTTAGTGCTTTAACACTGATTATACATTTTTTCATGTTTTGATGCAAGTTTGAATGGGTTACCGTACTCCGATAAAAAAATAAATTATGCTGGGATGTAGATATGGTGTCCCTTTATAGGGATATAAAATAATATTGGTAAAAATCTTAGCACAGAAGCCGTAAATTACTTTTGAGTTTTATTTTAAGCGAAAAAAATAAAACTCATTTTTAATGATTATTTTTGAGTTTTATGATATTACTCAAAAATAATGATTACCATTAAGTAAAAAAGTAAAAATCATAAAAATAAAAATCATGGTGGAAATACAGAGATTGTAAAAAACTAAACATTTTGGTGCAAACCATTATTTTCTAGGTCTTTTATAAGTGTCTGATTTTTTTATTTAAAAAAAAAATAAATAATCATTATTTGCAGTCCCTGGTAGAAACAGAAATTAAAAAATAAATAGAAAACAAATTTTGTTTAGTGTTAGCGCCATCTAGCGATTGTTGCTTGAAACTTTCAACTATTGTTAAATTTATTATGTAGGCCAGTGTGTGCTGTAATTTGTGTTGTTGCTGTTTAGCTGGATCGATCTGGCCAGTGTGTCTTATTGAAAAATGAAGTAATCATTTTAATTTTTAATGATTCTCCTACGCGTTTCTTCATCAGGGAGTCGGACTTTATTATTGAAAAAACAAAGGGTTACTATTGTTTATTAAAATTCGACATATAACCTGGGAATTTAATAAATTATGTGATCTATCAAAATGTTCTTAGATATTTTTCAAAGTTCTAATAAGTCTTAAAATCTCTCCACAGATATACTGAAGAACCATATGCTGGATCTGACCTTCTGCTCGCTGGCAACGCTGCCCGGAGCTAAGACAACCGCCTATAATCTTCTGGGAGAACCGTTGCTATTCAATCGCACCCAGCGTGCCGAGAATTCAACAGAGGAGAGTGCTGTCTACATCAATAGTGTGGCCAAGATTCTGGATGCTGATGTCATGGGCACCAATGGAGTGCTGCATGTCATCGACACCATTCTGCCCACGGAATCGGCGTTGCCCATGACCTCCTTGATGTCGCAGAAGAATCTAACGATCTTCAAGCAGCTGCTGGAAGCCTCTGGCTTCGACGATCAGTTCGATGATCTGGACAATGCGACAATCTTTGCTCCAACGGATAAGGCACTGCACAACTCGGAATGGGCACGTCTGGTGGCTGAGCAGCCGGAATCGCTGAAAGGCAACAAGGATCTGTTAAAGTTCCTCAACTACCATGTGATCAAGCCCATGATTAAGACCTGCGATCTCGCCGAGAGCTCCCTGCCCACGGTGGAGGGCACAAATGTTCGCCTGAATCTGTACTCCACCCACGCGCTCTTCTCGGACGTCATGAACCGGGCCACCGTTAACTGTGCCCGCCTCGTCCACTTCGATGACGAGAGCTGCGGCTCCGTGCTGCATCAACTGGACCGCCCACTGACCCCGCCCCAAAATGTGAGTTGAAAATACGGAAATCGAAACTGGAACTTTAATAAATGACATTCTTTTTGACCCGCTTAGAACTTGCTGCAATCCCTGGAGGCCAATCCCAACTACAGCAAATTCTTGGAGCTGGTCCGCAAAGCGAACTTGACCCATTTGCTGACCAATGATTCGGACAGCTTCACGCTCCTGGTGCCCAAGAACGATGTCTTCGAGGAGCTGAGCGAGTCCAGCGAGTCCAAGGCGACCACACAGAGTCAGGCCGAGCTGGTGGCACAGGTGAAGACGCATATTGTCAACGATGTGGTCTGTTGTGCCGGCATCATTCCCACCAATTGGCCATTTGTGCGCTCCATCGAGTCCATCTCGGGTCACCATTTGCGCATCACACGCGATCGACGTCCCAAGATCGAGAATGCCGGAGTCACCAAATGCGACGTGGTGGCCATCAATGGCATTCTGCACGAGATCAACGATGTCATCGTGCCCAGGGCAACGCAGCAGCACCGTCGACCCCAAATCCCTCCCAACTATCAGCCCCATGACGATTTCGATGTTTTCTTCTAAGAAACATCGCCCGAGTTTCAGCAGCGATATTTATCAATAAATATCCGTGTCTATATACTATACACATATTTATATTATTTTATAATGATTTGTCAATTGAATTCGATTGGAAACTCACATAAGCATACAAAGACTTCAGTTGAAAGTCTCTCGGATAAATAAAATACATAGAAATCTAAAAACAAAAAAATAACTGGTTGAGTTCTCTTTATTCCCTTAGATTTTGCTCTCTTCATAGATTGCGAACAGCAAGTTGGAATATTGATTAGTGATGCCAATTTGGCCTTTTTTTTTGATAGATTTGTCTGGTTTCTCAAAAATCTCAAACATCTTCTATCCAAAAATCTGGCTTTTTTTAGATTCAATGAAATTGAATACAAAAAGGAATCTATATTGTCAATTTTGGAACTTTTTGAAAATGGAAACGATATACGGGCGAAAACACTTTCCCAGTACGCCAAAATTCACCTCTTAAAATGGGAGAATGTTAAAAATACGTCAAAATTTTGTTTCGAAGCAAACAAATATCGAAACTCTGCAGGCAATTACCCTTTTTCAGAATTGGTCACATACGCTCTGACTCGTCTATCGTTGTCATGGTCAAATTCAGAAGTAGGAAGAGATTTTAGCCAAGTAAGTTTGGTAAAAACTAAATTGGGGAACTGTCTAGACATAGACACGTTATATATTATAAAAGTTTTCAATTATATGCATGTGTATATTTTTTCTTCTGCAGATACGGTTTGCGTCGACCCAAAACTTGTTGCCCTACGAATAATTTGCCTGTGAAATACCTAAAGATGTCTAATGACAAAGAAAATTTAAAAAAAAGATTTTTGAAAATGCTTTAAAACTTTTAAGTTGAAAAAAAAATAGAAAAAAATGTTTGGCTTGTTTTTCTGTGTGTTTTTTTTTAGTTCTTCAGCTTTTTTCCTGTTTTCTTTAGCCGTTTTGTCTTTTTTTTTCGAAAATATTTGGCATCACTGATATTGATTATGATTTATTAAATACATTCATACAAATATCTTATCTGCTTTGTTATTGTGTAAAGAGTGCAAGTGAATCTAAAGAGAGCAAGCAGAACTCAAAAGCTGTGAGAGCTGTCGAGAGCAGAACATTTATTGCTCTCTCTCTCTCTCTGTCGTTTTTTGAGTTAAAGAGAGGGGCGCTTATATTAATTTAATTAGAATGCAACTAAAGCTCTCTGATCCACAAACATGTATGTGTTCTTATATATGTGTGTGATTGAAATGCAAGTATAAATTCTCCACACATTCCGGTGCAAGGCACAGTTTAATTGAGATCACAACAATGGCGGGAACACTTCCAGCGACCTTTGTCAAGGGCTTCCACAATGAGGATTTGGTGCGTCGCATGGAATACCGCAAGCTGGGCAGCACTGGTCTGAAAGTGTCTGCCCTGGCGCTAGGTGGCGCCACTCTAAGCGCCCTCTATGACAAAAAGTACGACATTGAGGAAGGGATTAAGACCGTGCAAGAGGCAATTAAGTCGGGCATTAACTACATCGATACGGCGCCCTTCTACGGCCAGGGCGAGTCGGAGAGATTGCTGGGACAGGCGCTCAAGGATGTGCCCAGGGAGGCGTACTACATAGCCACCAAGGTGGGGCGCTACGAACTGGACAACGATCGCATGTTCGACTTTACGGCAGCCAAGACGCGTCAGAGCGTGAAGAGGAGCTTGGACCTACTGGGACTGTACCATGTGGATGTGTTGCAGGTGCACGATGTGGATGCGGCACCCAGCCTGGACATGGTGCTCAATGAGACAATTCCCGTGCTCGAGGAGTTTGTCAAGGCCGGCAGGGCGCGATTTATTGGCATCACTGGCTATGATGTGGAAGTGCTGAAGGACTGCGCTGAGTGCTCCAGGGGACGTGTCCACACGGTGCTCTCCTATGCCCGCTACACTCTGCTCGACAACACGCTATTGCGGCACATGAAAACCTTCAAGGAGCTGAAGGTGGGCGTCATCTGTGCCGCAGCCCATGCCCTGGGTCTGCTCTCCAATGCCGGCCCACAAGCCTGGCATCCGGGCAGCAAGGAGCTGCAAGCACTGGGCCGCCAAGCCGCCGACATATGCAAGAAGCGTAACGTGGAGCTGGGTAAATTGGCCATGTATTACAGCATGCAGCTGGAGGATGCCTCCACCTTCTTAATCGGCATACCCAATCGACACTTGCTGAAGCTCAACCTGTATGTGGTCTTGAACGGACTGACTGAGGCCGAGCAGGAAGTGCTGCTCTATCTGCGCGAAAAGTGAGTTAACCCGTTTTTGCGAATTGTGCAATTCGAATTTGGTGTTAGCATTGCGTCAGGGGCACTCGAACTTGGCCTATGCCGACCGGTTTACCGGTTTGATTAACTAAACTGGAACTCTTCATTACTATCATTTCAGTGTCTTCAAGCGATCCTACAGCTGGGGTTCCACTCTGTCTACTCTTAAAGACTTTAAGTAGCTGAAAAGCAAAGGAATCGATAGGAGGAACTCGAAATTGGTGCCATTTGAACAATATGATTTACAACATTTTTAACTATATGATTTTAAAAATAACTCCTTTATAGTACATTTTTAATAAAAATATGTTTAAATCTATATTTGTATTTTAACTCAACATTTTGACACTTTCAGGTAACCAAAAAAAATGTGTTTTTTCTATGGAGCCTGTTAATTTCCAGGAAAGCACAGCAGATATCCCTATGAAAGACAGTTTAAAAAAAAAAACAAAACCTCTTACAAAAAGATACTGTTTCCAAGCGAAAAAACAAATAAATTAGTTCAAACTATTACTCGACATTAGTTATAGATACAGTCGAACTTCCCTAACTCGAACTTCCCTAACTCGAAGTCTCTCTAACTCGAACAGAATCGAGTGGCAATACTTGGCAAATTTCATATAATTCTACTTCCCTAACTCGAAGTCTTCCCTAACTCGAACTTTTTTCGTGGATAATGGTGATTCGAGTTAGGGAAGTTCGACTGTATTAAAATCCATATTTTTTTAAGGGTGCATTATATATGAAATCTGCCTACGATATATGTATTTGTTCAGATCTATCAAGTTTTAGTAAACGCACAATCTAAAAATTAAATTTTTGGATTCTATATTGTCAAAAAATATTGCTTAGAAAACGAAAATTTGGAAGAAAAAGTAAGGAGTCCAAAATTAGGAAAAGAGTTATTAGGAATCCAAAACTACGAATCCGAAATTTGGAATACAGTTATTCGGAATCCAAAATTAGGAAGACAAAAATTGGGAAAACAAAAATCAGGAAAAGCCAAAATCAAAAATTATATTTTTAACAATCGCTCGATTATTCATATACTGGAAACGAAGTATCTTTTGGCTGCTTTAAAACCTGTTTTCAAATCCTTAAATATTTTTGTATGTAAAGGTTTCTTTCTTTCCAAATGAATGACAGTTTGAAAATGATTTCTGTTGTTCGTAACGTTCGCAACGAAACTTTGGATCAAATATTTGTTTTTCCTAATAATGATTTATAATTAAGATAGTTTGTTCGATTACCTACATTTTATATTCATTTGTCTTTTATGTATATAGAGGTATGCACTACGCTGGATTAACCGATATGTAAATAGTATTTATTGTAATACAATTTTTGAAGGTCACAATTGTTTTGATGTCTAGACACAATACACTCCCAAATGGATTGTGTAATATTCGAGAATATTAATAGCTTCAATATCATCTCAATTTCAGCTGCTAATTAGTTAAGATTATGGTACCTGCAACTCATAGTTCTAATAATAACAATAAGAAATGTAAATAAACAATCAACATCATGCAAAACACTTAATTTAATCTATTAAAAATCTTTATTGTCTATGCACTTACATAGCTTATACGTTAAAGTCCGATGCTGTTCAGGAATGTTCTTATTACCTTATCTTGAACAAATATAATTTTCTTTTTACCTATTTCAAATCGGTAAAAAAAAGAGGCTTAGCAACAATCGATCGGTGTAAGATTACCATTGAAATTCTAACAAATTCTAGCTTAAACAAAACTCAACCGAAACACACGGCAAGAGTTCGGTATCAAGATATCAAATACACGATTTCCCAATAAAACCCCATTTTAACCTGAACCAGCCCTGTGATCGTGAATCTCTTTGCGCTTAAACAGCAACAACAACCGGGAGAGCACAATCAATCTCGCTTGCAAACTTAATTAAGTGCTCTTTATATTTACAAACACTCGACACACACATTATCACAAATACACACACACACACTCATTTGCTCTCTGATAATGAATGCAAAATGTTTGAGAATAACAAAGCAAATTGTAGAATTAGCTATCAGTCTTCCCTGTGGCCTGCTCGTTGCGTGAACGAATTTCGTTAGAGTGCAAAATAAATATTAAATACAGCTATTAATAAATATGTCTGGAAAATTACCAGCCACTTATGTGAAGGGTTTTCATAATGAGGAGCAAGTGAAGCGCATGGAATACCGCAAGTTTGGCAAAACGGGTCTAGAAGTCTCCAAAATATCATTTGGCGGTGGTGCACTCTGTGCTAACTACGGGTACATTTCAAAAGAGAGAATACGAAGAGAAACTGATCTTTTAATGAAAGAGAACTATTTATTATTGCAGCTTCGAACTCGATGAGGGCATTAAAACGGTGCATGAGGCTTTAAAAGCTGGCATTAATTACATTGACACAGCGCCCTGGTATGGCCAGGGACGTTCGGAGGAGGTGCTCGGCAAAGCACTCAAAGATGTGCCCAGGGAATCCTACTACATAGCCACTAAGGTGGCACGCTATGAGCTGGACTACGAGCATATGTTTGATTTCAGTGCGA
The DNA here is from genome assembly GCA_037043495.1 of Drosophila recens. Classification (NCBI taxonomy): domain Eukaryota; kingdom Metazoa; phylum Arthropoda; class Insecta; order Diptera; family Drosophilidae; genus Drosophila; species Drosophila recens. Next base: position 70,922 of record JBAMBJ010001746.1, on the reverse strand, counting down.
AGAAGACTCGCGAGAGTGTGGAGAAGAGTCTGCAACTGTTGGGCTTGGACTATGTGGATGTTATACAAATCCATGACATTGAATTCGCCCCGAGCTTGGACATTGTGCTCAACGAGACGCTGCCCACGCTCGAGCAGCTGGTTAAGGAGGGCAAGGCAAAGCATATTGGCTTATCCGCCTATCCCATATCGGTGCTGAAGGAATGCATTTCACGTGCCGCGGGCAGATTCGATGTAAGTATCAAAAAAATAAATATTATAATAAATATATATATATAAATATAAAGAAATGACAATAGGTAGGGAACTTATAAAGTTAGACAACTCAAAAATGTAAAAAATTCAGAGTGCAAAAATTGGGGAAATTGTTTATAATTGTCAGAAAAGAGTTGAGTTTTTTCCTTAAATACTACTACTATTTTTATAACTACATTTTTGTTTTAATGGGCAAATCCTTTTGAATATTAACCAGTCATAATATCTTTTGTATCTCAACAGATTTTAATGAAAAGGGAAATTAAATTAACTTTTACTACATATTCGACAATATGTTATGGTGCTTTTAAAGCTAGTTTGAAATCTTAGATCTTTTCTGAAACTTGACAAAAATATTTTTAATATTAGAAAAAAGAGCAAATACAGGAATCAAAAATTACAAATCGTGCATTTTTTTCTAATTTATTGTCTTCCTATTTTACTTCATAATATTCATGTTACATTTTTTTGGCTTTCTTATTTTCGTTTTCCAACTACACGACTTCCTGTTTTGTTTTACCGATTTTGGGTTCTCAATATTTTAATTATTTCTATCTGATATCAGTTTCCCTATACAGTTAATAATTTTATTGTGTCAATATTTTAATTATTTCTATCTGATATCAGTTTCCCTATACATTTAATAATTTTATTGTGTCTATTTCCATTTTCAGACGGTGCTCGTCTACGCACGTTACACGCTCACTGACAACACATTGCTGGACTATTTGGATTTCTTCAAGTCCCAGAATATGGGCGTTGTTTGTGCCGCTGCCCATGCTCTGGGTCTGCTGACCAACGCTGGTCCACCCGCCTGGCATCCGGCCAGCAATGAGCAAAAGGAACTGGCAAGTAAGGCCTCCAAAGTGTGCAAGGATCGGGATGTTGAGCTGGGCAAGCTGGCCATGTACTACACCAGCCAACTGAACGAAGTGTCCACGTTTCTGACTGGCATGCAGACCCGCCAATTGCTGGCAACGAATTTGGCTGCCGCTTACGTCGGCCTCAATGCTAAGGAGCAGGAAGTGCTGCAGCATCTCAGAGAAAAGTGAGTGGCGGTCAACTTGTTGTAGTTGTAGTTGTAGTTGCAGTTGCACTTGCACTCGGAAGCTGACCGAAATTGTGCAACTCGGATACAATGTTACTATTGCGTCATATCCGACATCATTTGCAGACTGAGACTGAGATATCAACACGTTTTGAGTTCGAGTTCGAGTCCGAGTTCGGTCCATAAGTCTGTCCATTTAAGTGCATAGTCATTGTCAATCTTGGCCATCGGTGCAGTAGGCAGCCAGCGATTGTCTTTCTCTCTATCTCCCTCTATCTCTCTCTCGCTCTTACTCTATCTATCTATCTCGCTCTCTTTCTACTGTCTACTGTCTTTCTCTGCCTATCTCTAGTTCAACGATTACCCGCCGATGTTGGACTTGTTTTAGTTTCGTGTCTTAATCGAATTATGATATTATTTTTATCTTCTTGTATTTTTCTTTATTTTTAACCAAGCTTATTTTCTGCTTTGAATCATTTTTCAGCGTCTTGACGAAGCCTTTTAATTGGGAGGGCAACGAACTGGAAAAATACTGGAGTGCACTAAAAACCAAATAAATTTATTTTTGGAAAATTTAAATATTATATATTAAAAAAAAATAAATACAAATGAAATAAAATATGAATAATTTGATGTGCTTTATTGCTTATATTAGCGGTGGGCATGAAATCTGAATTCGGGAGCACTACAACAACATCAACAACAACAACTTTATTAGAGTCTACCTAAGTTGGGAGCAGTCGCGGCTCCGGAGCCACTGCGTGCCCACCGCTAGCTTATATTGAAAAAATAGAGATAAACTGGAAAAAATTTGACTTGTAAACAAAAATACAAATTTCAATTACTATTGGAATACATTGAAAAAATACCTGAGGCATTGATGTAGATATGGAATTGATGACCTTCAAAATAACCTACATATACTGATGTTAGTCTGTAATTTATAAATACCCACTTACTATGTGTGAGTTTTGATAAGGCTAATCAATAAATAATTAAAATAATAAAACATTCGAGTAATTGCTAAAAATTTATGAAAGGTTAGTTACAGATTAGAAAATAATAACTGAAATATTGCACATCTGTGATACAATCCGAATCATAATTATTATCAAATAAGTAGATGGCTCTTCGATTATGTGGCGTTTATGGTTATGATTAACAACATGCATACATATATGTACATATATATAAATCCATGATATCAAACTGACTAATTGACTGAGCTTATGAAATGCAGTTTTTATTTAGTTGTCCAAAAGATACAAAAATATGCGACTTCCACCTTTCGCTGCCATGGTCAGCAGCCTACCAGTCGGCTAATACACTAATTAAGCTCTAATTAACGCAATTTTTTAATATGCTCAAAAAAGAAACAAATCAAATAAAAAAGTAAAAGAAATAAAAAACACAGCCACACGAGAGAACCGTCGAAGCGAGCCGCGGTGTACAAAACGTGGAAGTTTAATAACATTTTGAATAATAAATAATCAGACAAACAACATCAACAAGCAACCGCAATGCAACAATTGCAACACCAGCAGCAATGCGAAATGAATGCACAGCAAAAATCCGCATGAAAAGCGGAAATGCTGTTGTCGATGAAGCCGCATTTTGTTTTCCTTAAACTGGCGCTTTGCGTTTTTCGACATGCAGCATGAAAAATACGTACATATGTATGTATTTTTTGCTTAACATAAACACGCACACACACTTGTGAAGTTTTTTCATTTGTGAGTCTTATCAATGCATTGGCTACAGCTGATTGACCAGATTCTCAGTTGCGCATGCGCTCTCTGATTTCCTCTCTCCCGCTCTTCGCTCTCACGACTGCTGCCGATGGCTAAGTCGAGCTTTGCGTCGGCTTCGTTTATATACGCTGCGCCGTCGCAGTCAAAGCGTCAGTTTTACTTTCAGCTTCGAGTCATTGGGACGTCTTTTGTGCTCCACGGCAATTCTTTAAGTTGTGTTAAATAATTTAATTAAAAGTCAAGTGCAACATGCTGAAAATGCAAAATATGCTTTTGCTTTTGTTGGGCTGCAACATGTTGCTAGCCGTCTACGCAACTGGCAACAAGAAGCAGCAGCAGCAGAATCAAGGTAGGTTAACGACACGCCATCACGAAGACCCTACGAACGTTGATTCATCCAAGGTGTGGAGAAATTTTCAATGACAAGCAAAGTCGAAGTTCTAGGCAGACCAAAACAAAAGGAACCGGTTTATACATACTTATGGCTGTAGCCGGCGTAGTTATCTAGAAAGAGTGAAAAGAGTTGTGCTTAAAGTTGTTTGAACTTTTGTGTTGTGGTTCGGTAGTTAGAGACTAATGTGCCTTAAGAATTGTTGCTTTCTACACATATTATTTACAGTTAAAACGATTATTTAAAATTAAAATTTTAGAAAACATAATACGGTCAAACTTCCTTAACTCGAATCACCATTATCCACGAAAAAATGTTTGAGTTAGATAGAGTAGTATTTGACACTCGATTTTAGTTCGAATTAGAGAAACTTCGAGTTAGGGAAGTTCGACTGTATTTTGAGTTTTGGAAATATTACATAATTTTTGCACTTATTTAATACTCAAATTTATTTGTATATTTACTATAATTAACAATAATTTTTTAAATATTCAATTTAAAGAATTATCTTGGAGATTCTTTTGCACAAGCATCAACTAAAATTAAACTAAGGACTAAATATGAAAACTATTAGAACTAGTCAAAACACATTTAAAAATTACTGAGATTTGTCGTATAGACAAGAAAATTACTGGGAGCAATTATTTTATTTTGGAAATAATACATTTTTTATTATTTGAACCTCAAATTTATTTTTTAATCGATCTCACTGAAGCTAAGACTTTTTTTTCCAAGTCGAAGGCCTTGGTTAGTACTCGTTAAATTGGCATTGTGGTTTAAGATTTCTAGTTATTAAACATAATTTTGTAAATATTATAAATAAAATAAAATTTTCTTAAGAACTACTTTTGCACAAGCATCAAACTAAAATCAAACTAAGCTCTAACTAATAAACTTATTAGAATATTCAAAACTCATTTTAAAAATTACTGCATTTATCGTTGCAGAAATTTGGGAGCAAGACTTGTCGGACACCTTCAAAATCGAGGGTAGCGATCAGGGCATTCAAAAGGTCAATCTAAAGTGTGGCGCCAATTCGATGAATGTGATGCTGGAAACGGAAAAACCGTTTACGGGCGTCATGTACACTCGGGGCAGCTTCTACAAGCAAACGGCGCCTTGTTTCATGAAGCCCAATGAAAATCAGGGAACGCGTACGCTGGAGATGAACTTCCAATTGGATCAATGTCAGACGCTAAAGGATGGTGAACTCTATTCAAATATTGTTGTCATTCAGAACGATCCGGAGCTTATAACGCCTGGGGACTCGGCTTTTTCGCTGGAATGTGATTTCCGTCAGCCACGCAGCCTGGATGTGGAGGCCAGCATGCAAACCAGGGACAGGTAACCCATATTGCATATTGCGATAATCTAAAATACTATATTCTTATGTATATTTGGATGTGTATGATCGAAACATAGAACTCCACAAAAGTTGCGCGGAGCACGCGGTGGAACCCGCCAGCGTCAATAGAACTTTACACTATGACTACTCTGACCATTAAGTTCTTCAACTTTACTCACTTCCAATAGCTGTACTTGAGGTACAAAATGAATCTGCAACTCTTTGACTCTGTACTGTATCTAGAAACTAAACTCTTTGTGTAGTGCCTTACTAACAAACAAACAAACACAAATCTCTAAACCACAAAACAATATGCATGCATAAATACATTTCACAGAGTGGCGACCAAATCCAAAATAACACTCACAAGTCCTGATCCCGCTGCACCAATGGACAATCTGCACAACTCGGTGTTTAGCAACAGTGATACAGTAGAATACATACCAAAGTTTTCCAAACCAAATGAAACCATAAGACTGGGCACAGTTGAGGAAGTGACCCTACCATTGGCCCACGAACGGGATGAACTTTAAATTTACACACACACACACACCTCAGACAAATACAAAAGTAACATATTATCACACTTAAAAAACACTACAGGTGAGACAAGCACACGCTTATTGTATTACCATTTGTTGATTGTTAATGAAATAGCAATTCTTTTAAATTAATTGATTCTGTTTTATTCTACATTCCCAGGAAAAATGCACAAAATGCAACGAAGGCGGCTTAAATACAACTGGCATGCACATTTTCATTTAAATGCTCTTTTTAATTTCTATATCCTGTGATATTTTTTAAGTTTGGTTTTAATAAAAAAACGCAAAAATTTACAATTGGCTTTTCAAATTTCATTTTGCGCGCGCATTTCAGAGTAGCTTTGCCAAGGAAGGCAAAACAGCTGATTTGCAGCTTTTATTTAATCAATCTGGCAACGCAAGCTCTTAATAGTCTGGCAAGCTAAAATTTACAATTAAAATTCCAGTTTTTGTTACAAACAATAATATTATTATCCAGCTAAGCATTGATCGAAAACCAGGTAAAGTGCTTTATTAAATAATTAAAAATTAAATATTAGTTGGGAGCAGCAATTTTAATAATTTTGAAGTGAGTATACAAGCAGATTTCGCCAGCGTTGTTGATTTACTTTTATCTGCGCATCAAATATTACACAAAGAACGTCAATAATTTTTTAATTTAATTATAAAACTTTGTTTGCTCAGATTGAATGCATTAAAATGGACCATCGTGTATTTATAACACTGCTGTTCGTGTTGAGCGGCACTCTAAATGTTTTATTAATCAAGTGAGTAAGAATTTGTTAAATTGCAAAAAGTGCATACAGAAATATGAGAGGAAAGCGAGAATGCAATATATACAAACAAACATACATACTTACGTGCATTGCAGATGGGTGAGCAATCAAAGTGTGGATGGCAGCGATGGAAAACCTCATCGTTTTCAACATCCAGTCGTCTTGACCATGCTCATGTTTCTGGGCGAATTCATGTGCTTTGGAGTCTACAAAGTGGTGCACGCACTGATGTCTCGACGCGGCGTAAGTCGCAACGAATCAAGTGTCAATTAAGCCGGGTTCACACTGCGTCACAGACTGTCACAAAGCATTGCCACAATTCGACAGTTCTGCATCTATGGCATCAAAACCCGATAGACTCGGAAAATATGGAATTTAGTTTTACGATTTATTAAAATTTATTGTATGCTAAGGCTCCAGATGGAGCTGTGACTGTAAGCTGTGACAGTATGTGACGCAGTGTAAACCCGACATTAGCTTTTATCAATATTATTATGTCTCCTTTAGATGAGTGCAGAACAAGATCATATATTGACACGAGGCAGCTGCGAGTTTCACCCACTCAGCATGCTGCTGCCATCTTTTCTACGTACGATTGCATCCATTTTGCTGTTTACCGGCTTGTTTTTGACCTACGCGACCAGCTTTCAAATGATAAGAGGTACGTTTATCAGCAGCCATTGTTGTTATTTCTGATGACACAATCCCTTTGCCCATTGCAGGCGTCGCCCTGATCTTTGTGGGCCTCTTTAGCACCATGTACTTGAACCATACATTGAGCTCCCGCCACTGGCTTGCCATCTTCACCATGACTTGCGGCATCATCGACATTCTGGCCTTGGATGTACAGCGCGTGGACTATGATTACCAAACGCTGCCGCATACGGATCACAACACCATCCTTACAGGCGATCTATTGGTCATAATGGCAGAAGTGCTGCACGCCTTTCTGTATGTGTACGAGGAGAAGCATATGAAGGCCTCGGATTTGGTGCCCATGCAGGCAGCTGGTTGGCAAGGCATCTTTGGCGTTGTCATCACAGCATTGGCAGCGGTTTGCCTTAACTTCATACCGAGCGTTGCGCCTTTCAACGAGGGCTCGCGCGGTGTCTTTGATGATTTGACCGATCTTATTCCGCAGCTACGTGGGAACACAATGTTAATCCTTGCACTGGTCGGCTTCACGTGCTCCTGTGCCATTTACAACTGTGTGGGCATGTCCATTGCAAAGTTCTCCTCCAGCAGCAATCGTCTGCTCGCTGATGGAATACGCGTCTACTTCATCTGGGCATTTGTCATCTTTGCCGAGTGGGAAATCTTGAATTTAATTACAATTTTAGGTTTCTTCATACTGCAAACGGGCATCATCTTGTACAGACAGGCTATATTTGTGGAATGGTATCGTTCGACACTTGCTCGTTGGCAACGCATTCGTTACATGGACATGACTGCAGAGACTGGTCCCACGCCCAGCAGTCAGCCCGCTGATGTTATCTAAAGTGAAGACGATGCTGACGAAGTTTGTATAGATTGTGATATGGGAGGAGGGCTGCTATAGATCTGTCCAGTTTTGGGATGAATCTCTGAAATATATACCTATCAGTTTAAATTAGCATACAAATAAATACTATCAAGACTTTATTCTCACGAATGTGCTGCTTGTTTTCTATTTAATAATTTTGTCTGTGTTTAGCGGGCAGCATTTCTCCGTTCCTCACATAAAATTCACCACTTTTAAATTTATTGAAGCACACATTGCACTGTGTAGGACCTAGAGCGTGCTCGCCGTAAGCCTCCACAAGCATTCGATGAGATTCCAACGTCGATTTCTTCAAATGATACAACAAAATCAGTTGTGTCCGAATATCGCCATTTGTGGGTGCGTAACTCGAAATTTTTTGAACAGTGGAGTGAAAATTGTTGGCAGATGTCAAATGAAGAAACTATGAAATTTGGGCTGGTTTGGAAATCAGACACCGGTCCATGTTGTTACCGGTTTCATTGGCGCGTACCTCGTACCAAACAGTTTAAAGTAGCATACAAATATATACATTTAAGACTTTACTATCACAAACTTGTCGTACATATGTTTTTTATTTAGAAATTATGCATTTCAAATTGAATTGTACCGATAAGTTGTAAATCGATAGGGCATCGATACTGGCTTTGTCAAAAATTTGAACTATCGATATGATATATTACACAGCCATAAGACTATCGATATACAATCTATCGCTGTTTTCGCGGCCCTGGCTGAAATCGTGATCAGCTGTGACCAAAACCACAACAACATTGTTTTGTTATTCAATTTGGATTTTAAATGTAAATAAATAATGTGGCAATAGAAAACACAAACAATAAAATAGCTAACAAAATATAAAGGAAATCTCCGCACTCTATTCACATAACGGCATCACAGGCAGTGAAGGCTTAAGTAACAACATGCGCTTAAAAGAGTACCCGGACATTATTTTGGATACGATACCGAAGCTATATGAGAGCCACATTAAGGTATTCATTACAAGCCTGTACGGTATAGAGGAGCAAGTGAAGTGGTTGCCAATGCGGTTCTGCAAGATGTACACGACTCAACCGCTCGCCCATCAGCTTCTGCTATATCTAAGTCAACGTAAAGCCAACATTTTTATGCAAGATTTTCATATAGTTCAGGAAGCTGAACCCTTTACGATTCGCCTTAGCGATGGGAAACGTTTGGAGGTAATGCTCTGTGCTGGCAATGAGCTCGGAAACAGTCTTATGCTGTTAATTCGTAGGCCGAATGGCGGAAGATTACTCTACTACTATTCAGCCGTACAACAGGACGATCTCTGTCGTTTGATGGGCAATTCTATCTATCTGGAATGGATTGCACTGGGCACCGAGGTGCTCTTTTTAAATCTTCAGGCGGCCAATAAACCGTTTGTCCATGTAGATTTTGAAGATATCGCCTCGAAAATTGTGAAACACGCAAAGGATATTGGCAACGAAGTTGAGATTAAAATGCCTCTGTTTGGCTATGAGTATGTTGTTCACAGGCTTGCTCAATCTTTTGCGCTGCTTGGCCATATTGAGTTACTGGGCAGCTTCTCGGATAACTATTCCTGCCTGACTCCAGACCAGCGTTATTTTGACCAACCTGATTACACGACGATCGTTAAAGTGTGCAGTGCAGACAACTTTAAAGGCGAAAGATCTTATCCAGATTTATTATGGTCTCCAGTGCCCAATCGCATTAATCTAATTCAGCTATGTAGCTTGCTCCGTCCGCTTTACATAAATGGAATTGTTGGCTACCACGATAAGGGCATTATAGAACCAGTGCCAACGTATCTAAAACGTTTCAAAAAAGGCTACTCCCCGAAAAGAAAGGAAATTGAAATTCCAGAAACTCGGTTAACGTCTGAGCAAAGCAATGATAATGCACCTGCTGAACATTCCAACACCCAAGCGGAACAGGTGTCCCCTGCCAAAAGTCAGAAAGATGGAACTACTTCTCGTAGGGATCCCTTTGTTTTTAATAAACCTAAAAAGCTTGCCTTTGTAGATTACGACGATGATAAAGATTAGCTAAGAATAAAATAATTTAAGGCAAAAATAATTTAAGATTAAAATGAAAATCATTTATGTTAATATATGTATAATACATAAGGTATTCATTAAAATACTAATAAGAAAAAAAATTAATTTTAAGAGCGATGAAATTTTCGTTTGTGAAATGAACTGTAACCATCAACAATATTTTCGGATTAGTAAGATGAAATATAAAGTCTCATAAAGCATCTTAAAATGCTTAAATAAACCAACGACTTTTTATTTGATTATAGTTTATTCATTTCTATTTGTCATATTTGTTACATATTTTTACAATTGTATGTTTTTCGATGCTTTCTTTAGTACATGTTATTCTTTGTGTGTTTATAATAGTTAAGCCGCTGAGTAAAATCAAACAAAAAATGCAAAACTTTGTACGGAACTAAATATACTGGTTGTCTATAGAGCAAAAACGTTCTAAATATGTTTTAAACGTAAACACTTAATAATATCATGGATTTCAATAATCTTATTGTCATTGGAGTAAAGTTTCATTCAATCGACTGAACTAATTTGTATTATCGCCTGTATTGATATGTATCTAAACATACATATGTGAAAGGTATTTAATATTATTGGCTTTATATATGAACTATGGCGTGCTTTTAGCTTATTAAATTGAAAGACGACAGCTTTAACAGTAACAATAGCATTAACGCATACATATACATTTAACATTCAGAGAGTAATCGTAAAGAAGCTCTTGGTTTATCTCACGGTGAATTTACTAGCAAGGTGGGTGTATTCCTCACAGCTGTACCCTTTTCGGGTAGATACTTTCATACAGTCTACCACATCTCACCTCACCACATTGGAATACGTCACCTTGCTTGTAATTCCAACATGGTTTAGCTATTTAAACCATTTACTTTTTCTGGACGCCCAGCAAGCCTTCGGCTACGCCCAAATAGTAGACAGTTTGGGCAATACCGAACAGTGGCGCAATCACAATCATTCGGCAAAGACCGCCCTTGAAGAATGCTGTGGGTCCCTCGTGCTTCAGAGTTTTACTGCACGAGAAAAAAAGATGAATATATCGCTATTAAGCGGTTATCTATCTAAATCTCTTACGTAATGCAATCGGTAATTCCCTTGAACTCCTTTTCACCATCGGCCTTCTTGAGAGCCTGCAACCGTGTTTTGATCACGTCTAAAGGATTGACCGCAAGAGCAGCTGTGGAGCCTGCCGCCAAACCAGCCAGGAAGGAACACCTAAAGCAAATGTAAATATCGTTCAGAGTTGGCATTTAAAAAGGCTAATAAGCTGCAATTGTGTTACCAGAATACCGCCTCGCCGGAACCATCACTACGCCGGGGACCCAGTTCATTGAGCGTGGCAAAAAGCGGAAAGTAAATGACGGAAAAGGAAACATCACGCAGACCCGTAGCGCCAAGGCCTTTGTATAAGCCAAAGATGCCCTTTTCCCTAATCAGCTGCATGGTCAATTGTGTCGCCGATACCTTTTCAATTGGTTTGCCAGCTAATTTCGCTGCAGCGGCCACACGACCAGCATCCTGCATCTGAATCTTCAGCAGCTCCATGGGCGTGGTTACAATAATTTGGAATGCACCGGCCAACCCACCAGCTACCATTTGGCTGCTTATTGGCAGTTTTCCATCCTTGGTGGTGAGCTTGTGTCGGAAGAAATCGTTGGCGGTCAGCTTAATTGCCTTCTCCGGGGTAATCAACAAGATGTTAACGGCCGAGCCACGGTACATGCCAAAATATCCCTCCGCCTTGTACGTCTTGCGAAAGCAATCGAGCCTGGAGATATATTCAAACATTGATAATCTTGGAAGCAATAACCTTTAATGCTTTTATACTTACATGCTGCTGTACATACGCTCGCCATTTGGGCCGATTTGCTGATTCTGCAGGCGAGTCTTGACCAAATCCAATGGAAATACGCATGTTACTCCAATCACACCCGCAATGCCGCCGTTAATGATTTTGGGTAGCAATCTGTAGAATTGAAATGGTACGATATTTAAGCAGTGAGTAATTAAATTTATTGGCTAACTGACAAGTATTTGCACTGCGTTAACCTTTACATTCTATTGTATGTGTAGTAACAACAACAACAAAATCAACCTTGACATTGATAAGATCAGCAATGATGCTTTTTGCAACTATCGCTTCACTTTGTATATCGATTAGAAAGCTATCAGTGCTGACATTTTAGCTATTTTATAACTATTTTTAAATAACAGAAGCTAGACATTTTCTTGACTGAAAAAACCTATTATTGATCGAAATTTCAACTCAAAAAATCACATATAAGGACTTATGCGAATTTTGTTTAAAATACATCAAATTGTTTGTAAAAACAGTATCCCTGCAAACAGCCAATAAACTTATATTTGAGATTAAAAAAAATAAAAGTCTCGAAAAAAAGTAAAAGTTTCAAATAACTATTATTTTTGAATTGAAAACATATAGGTCTTTAAAGACTTTTATATTTTGAAATTGTTTTTAAAAGTCTTTTTCGAATATCTTTGTTAATACTTAAGATAAACATTCCAAATTTTCAACACATGTAAATTGGGTTATCAGGAAGATGATAATGATGATGATAACCTAATTTACATAAAAAAAAAAATCAAAAGAAACAAAAAATCAAATTTAATCATTTTTTTTTATTTATATAATAAAAATCAATTGTAATACTTATTTATAATTTTAATTTGTTTAATCAAAAATAATTATTTAGTATGATTTATAAAGTAAAAGTCTTTAAGTAATTATTAAAAGTAACTTTTTATAATAATCCTCATAACAGTTTCGGTCCCTGATTTTAATTGCTAACCCATTAAATGGTATTTATTTGTTTTCAAATTGGGTATTTTATTCCTTGGAATTCTGGCATCACTGGTGGATACATTTAAAAGAGTGGGACACTTTTGCTTTCCTCTTTCTTTCAACGAATATGAAAAATAATTGGTGACTTGCCAGCATTATATACATATAATGCAATCTCTCAACTTTATGTGTGTATTGTATGGATAAGACGCTATTTTTGGTTGGCATGCCCCATTAAAAAATCAAAAACAATCGCATTTTAGATAAACACTAATACAAATTTCTTGATATGCTCATAATATGCCAAATTATAACACTTGATTTGATCGAAAGCGAGAGAAAATACAAGGGCGTCGACTTTTCTTTCAGTCTGAAAAACAACAAAATATAAATATGTACATAATACATACGAGTAGAGTACTATATCAGCAGACAGATTTGTGTACATATGTAAGTACATATTTGTAACGAATTGCAAGGGGCGCATTTCATTTATTTATATTTACGTTAGAAATTATTTTATGTGCTCTAATTATTTGCTATTTATTGATAACTTACGCGAACTGTTGTTGCTTCGGTTGCTGTAGCGGATGTTTAGAATCTAATTGTGGTGAACTTTCAACTGCTGCCATGGTTCTTAAATAAAAGAAATTTTGAACTTTAGTAAAATTAAATACTCATAAGCCATCAAAAATGTGTTTTAGTCCGAAATATTCATAGAAAAAGCATATTTTTATTTATAATTTTAACGAATAATTAAAAGAGATATTTGAGAAAGGGTTCAACAAGTTGAACTAAACTCGATTTGTGAGATATTATATAAGGGTGGTAAGCATATGAAAACCTATTATATTATAAGTACATAAACGTCCACGAGTGTAAAATTTTTTGCTTATAAAATTAACTCATTAACGATAAATGTATATTTTCAGATATATATGTTAATTAATGAGCAGTTCGTAGCTTTCTTAATATTATTCAATTGAAATAGAGATAAGAGAGTTTCTGCAATATGACGTGTCTCCAAGGTTTATTGATCCGCATTGATAACGACTTTGGGTTCTTTCAAAGACAAGTATGAATATTAAATACGAACAACTGCATATAATGCGTATTGTGGGCATTTAAAAGCGATTTCAAAGTACATAGAATATATGCATATTTTATTAGCACAATAGCACAGAAGTGTTAATTAATGGAGAAGAACATTATTATGAATTCAATAAAACCTAAATTGAATGGCAGTATACAGTGGTGAGCAGATACATACAGTGAACCACGAATGTCTTCATACAGCATAAATGTTTTAAATTTGCGTATAATAAAGATGTTCTAATGATGCCAAAATTTCTTTAACCCATTAATTTTGAATTTTAAAAAAAGTCAATTTTTCAATTTTTTTCCTCGATTTTTTCCAAAAAATATTTTGATGCAGAAAAATTCTTTGAACAATTCTAAGAGTGACTGCAAAAAATATATTTTGCTGGTATTTTTTATCATTATTTGAAAACTTCAAAAAAGCCACTTTTTGGGTGAAAAGTAGGAAAAAGGTGTTAAAATCGTCATTTTTCGAATTTTCAAAAAGTTATAAAAAATACATACTAGCAAAAAGATTTTTTAAAAATTTTTTTTTGCAGTCACTCTTAGAATTGTTTGAAAAATTTTTCTGCATCAAAATATTTTTTGGAAAAATCGAGGAAAAAAGTTGAAAAATTGACTTTTTTTAAAATTCAAAATTTTTGGTGGGTACTTAATGGGTTAAAGAAATTTTGGTATCATTAGAACGGGATTTAAGTGAATAAGAGATTAATATAAGAAAACCGCATCAAAACATTTTTATTATACGCAAATTTGACAAATTTATGCTGTATGAAGACGTTCGTGGTTCACTGTAAGTGACTTTTTGTATACCAATTATTTTTGTCACACAAATTTAAATACATAGAAGTATATGCGCCCACTTTATCAATATCTAGTCGCATTTAATTAACTAAAAGATAGAACTTAGTGCCAATTTAAAAACAACTTTCAGTACATATTCAGCCGGATATTGAAAAATGGAGCGTGTGACTTTCAGATTTTAATCATTATTTAATTTCAAACCCAATCTTTTTATAATCTTATAGGAATGAATAATTGAAATTACAGTTTAAATTTAATTAGTTTTTGATTGTGATCGATTAAATTAATGCGTTTTTCTGTAAGTGTATTTAATCTTCGTTCTTTTTCTTGTTTCTTTTATTATCTTCGACGCCAGAAAATGGTGAACATAAAGATATGAGACACAAACAGCGGCCCATAGAGGGCCAAAAAAAAGAACAGTTTTGTTCAATGTCACCAAGAAAAGTTGTTAAAGCATTATAAAGTGATTTAGATTATGTTTATATCTATATCAATACATGTATGTATGCATACAACTGCATATACATACATGCATGCATACTTCTTCGTATGTGTGTGTGTTTAAATTGTTGTTATCAACTCGTTTCGCATTATCGATTACTGTTGCTGCCTGCAAAGTCCAAGCCGAACGACTTAAGTATGACATTATTGAGAGTTCTGTTGTTTACTTTTATGTCCAAACTTAGATTGGAACAGGTTGTGAAGTCAATAAGCGTCTATATAATGAATATATTGGCTATCAGGATAGCGAATTCTAGCTAAAAGCTGTTTAATTTTTGATATACTTATTATTATATCATAAGCCAGCTGATACAGATACCTCGTAAATTGAATTGATTGACGCAACCTTTAGCTTAACGAATGTGTGTACATATGCATATTTCGGCTGCACATGTGTGTGTGTGTGTGTGTGTGTGTGTATATTAATATGTTTAAATAAATTGGCGTGTGCGCCGTCGACGTAGCTGAAATTGATGAAAACAACGGTACAACTCACATTTTTAATTTGTTCCGTAGTGTGAATTGACTTGTTTGCTTAACACCTAACAATTGTGCTTAATTTACAACTATTTTAAAATGTTTAAACTCTATATTTTATGAAATATATATATTGGTTTTCGACCGATTTTCCGCGCGTCGTCGTCGTCGTTAGCGGGCGGCACTCAGCTTCAACGAAAGCTTAAAACACGATTGCTCTTTCCGCAATGGGACTCTCTCTCACTGCGAGCTGCCGGCGGTTACTGTATAATTAAGTTTTTATTTTAACCCAGCATAAGCGCAAAATGCGAAAAAGCTTTGATAAAAATAAGAAACAATCAACAAATGAGCAGAAAGCTCTGTAAAACCGATATATATCGATTACCAGAGTCGGGCAGCGATAATCGTCACTCAACACTGGTCGGGCAGACAACAAAAGCATTTTACAGCACTTGGAATTCTTTTGACCAGTTTTTCGCACGGCCACAACAATAATAATATTGATAATTTCGGAAAAGATTAAAAGTTAAAAGGTCTTGAAATGAGCACGGCACGTTTTGCGCGTTCCGGACGCGTTCGCATCTGTATACTGATGAGCATGTTTATTGTGCTCATCATGATGATAGTCATTTACCACATGTCCCAGCAGCAACTGGACGAGACTCGAGCCTTTCGCTTACGCTGCGAACAAAATCAGGAGGGATTGAACCTACAGTTGCAGTGTAAGCTACTATTCATATCATTTAGCATCTATGTTATATTGCTATGTTAATGTTAATGTTAATCGCCCATTACAGCGCTCACTGACGACAAATTATCGGCTGAGAAAAAAGTAGAAGTGCTGCACGGCGAGAAGCAGCGCATTCAAGAAGACAACGAAAAGCAACAGGCGGAGGAGCGAGCATTGAAGAAGAAGTATGATGAGCAAGTGGGCAAATACAAGCTGCTGGATGCCAAACACAATGACTTGCAGGCCGAGTTTGCCAAGAACAAGAAGCAACACCTGGAAGACAGGAATTCGCTATTGTTGCAGGTGCAACAGTTGCAGCAGGATAAAAAACAACATGACACAACTGACTGGAAGGTGCGTTGCTACTCCAAGATTCTTTAACCCGCTTAATTTACTTACTTACTTACTTTTAGATTAAGTACGAGACGTTGCTCCGGGAAACGGAGCATAAGACGCAGACCTTAGAGACTGCGCTGAATGAATTCAGGGCCCACTGCAATTACCTGCCACAGGCTCAACAGCTCAATAAGCCATCCGATCTACTGACGCCCGACACAACGCCCGCGCGTCGTTCCAGTCCCGCCCAGCTGGCACACAGCATCGAGAAGCCACGCAACGATAAGTCATTCAACGAGCAAGTGCAAGTGAGTCAAGGGCTGTACAGAATTGGCGTTGCCAAGCCGAGCCAATCAACTAACGCAACAACTAATCCTCATGGTGGCGGTGTGGAGCAGCATATGGACGTGCAAGCGCAACCTGTGCAAACCGGTGCAACCCAACAAAGTCTCATACTAAATTCTGTTGAAAACTTTCAGATGGTGCAAAAGTCTCTTAAAACGTTAGCGGATGAAACTGACAAGCAACAGCAGCAAGAGCAACCTATCGAAGCCGCCGCCGCTGTTGCCCTGGCTTCGCCTCTAAGCGCACCACGCAAGTCCAGCTCAAGTACGGCAAACGTCGAGCCCGCACAGAATGCTTCAGTGTCACCCAAGATTGCCAGAAGCAGCAGCAGTAGCACTGGTCAACCTCCATTGGCCATGCCGCCAGCCAAACCATCGGCTGAAGTGAAAATGGAGCGTAAGCTGCCCGAGAATGTAGCGCCCATTCCCGATAATTTCGACGGAAAAGGCGAGCTGCCAGCCGATGCAGACACGGCTGCTGAGGAGCTGCCTAAAAACGAAAACAACAATCGGTATGCCAATGTGGTGAACGATTTGGAGTCGAATAAGAATCAAGGAGTACTTGATTCTGGCGCCCATGAGGTAAAGGATGCTTTAAATGACCAGAATTTCAATTTGCCCGCCGCAAACTCAAACTTATTTGATGCTGAGCTCGGAGCGGATCATGTAGCTGAAGCAGACAAAAAACTGGCCGCCGATGCAGCCGCAGTTGGTGGTGGTGGTGGGGACGATGATGACGACGTTATGCTTGGAGATGTGGCTGTCAAACAGCATATGCTCGAGGGAGACAATTTGAATAATGAAATTGCTGCTGATCAGGGCAAGGAATTTGCCGATGCAGTGCATCTAGAAGATAACATGGACGAAGATCAAGATGGTAATTAATTGTTTTAGCCTATACCTCATGTGACTATTAAAACATTTACATTTTTAGAGGATGACTATAACGTGCCGGCTCGAAAACCGGGCGCCGATGCTGCAGTTAGAAATTAAAGGGTTCACCTTATATGCAATAATCCATTTTACATGTTAGTATTCTATCACAGCATCTCTCCTGGCACACTTGGTTAGCGCTATTAGATAACAAGAAAAGAAAACAAAAAACCAGCCACTTTAGTTTATAAGGCCCAAGCATCAAATTTTGATTAGTATAATTTTTATACGAATTCTGCATCATGTAATGAAAACTGAAATATTTGTAAAAACAGAAATTGTTCAGCAATCGTTAAAGCCAAAGCCAACTGCAATATTTAACGGGAATCACTTAATATTAATTGTATACAAATTTACTTGAGACTTAAGTTTTCGTTCCTAATGGAGTTTATGGCAGTTAGAAACCGTTTTCATATACAGTGAACCACAAATGTCTTCATACAGCATAAATTTGTCAAATTTGCGTATAATATAGATGTTTTGATGCGGGTTTCTTATATTAATCTTTTATTCACTTAAATCTTGTTCTAATGATACCAAAATTTCTTTAACCCATTAAGTACCCATCGAAAATTTTAAATTTTAAAAAAAGTCAATTTTTCAACTTTTTTCCTCGATTTTTTCCAAAAAAAATTTTTGATGCAGAAAAATTCTTCAAACAATTCTAAAAGTGCTTGCAAAAAAAAATTTTCAAAAATATTTTTGCTAGTATTTTTTATAATTTTTTGAAAATCCTAAAAATTACGATTTTAACCCCTTTTTTCTACTTTTCACACAAAAAGTGGCGTTTTTGCAGTTTTCAAAGAATTAAAAAAATACAAGCAAAAATATTTTTGAAAATTTTTTTTTTGCAGTCACTTGCAGAATTGTTTGAAGAATTTTTCTGCATCAAAAAATTTTTGGAAAAAATCGAGGAAAAAAGTTGAAAAATTGACTTTTTTTAAAATTTAAAATTTTCGATGGGTACTTAATGGGTTACAAATATTTTGGTATCAGAACGGGATTTAAGTGAATAAAAGATTAATATAAGAAACCCGCATCAAAACATCTATATTACACGCAAATGTGACAAATTTATGCTTTATGAAGACATTTGTGGTTCACTGTATAATGCTTTATTCATGCATCATTTAAAGTGGTTAACTCAACAGGCTTATGAAGTACATACAATTAATTATGTAGAACTATTAATAATAATATTTATTGTCAAATAAATATTTATTCTGGACTGTATTGTATTAATAGGCATTTTGTTTATTTAAGAATTGCAGTTGGCTTTTAACGGCTCAGCTTTTCATGGTTATCACATTTCTTGAACTTTGTAAGTATATACTTTGTTTTCTGTGATAAGAACTTGCTAAGCTGCATTTTTTCGTTGCTTTAAACAATAGTGTTTATACTCATTTATATATTTACGTACAAGTATACGATAAGTCAATACCCTGCGCTAGTTATTTAATTAGCTCATAAGAAATTATTGGATCGAACAAAACGGAAACTTTATTTGAAATATAATAAAATGAATTGCATAAATGTTAATTATATTATGTTCATGTTGTATAACTTAATGCGATAATTATATTATTCGGCGCTCAAGCGAAAATTAAACAAAAAAATTCTTTTACATAAACTGGATAAAGACGAAACAATAAAATAAAATCAATATTAAATTTAAACGAAAATATAAAAATTTACTGCGTGTGCGCCGCAATCCATGGATGTAATATAACCTGATCCAGCGGCAGTCGATGTTGAGGATTCAAAACCAACAGCTTGGATATCAAATGAGCCGCAGCCTTCGAGACGTGTTCCGGCAGCTTGTAGTCGACTTTCAGTATCTTTTTGTAAGTCTCCTCATAGTTTTTCGAATAGAATGGTGCATGACCCACCAACAGTTCAAAGCACAGGACTCCCAAGCTCCATAGATCAACGTTCTTGGTATGTGGCTTGTTCAGCACCATTTCAGGCGGTAAATAATCAACTGTGCCGCACAGCGTCATACGCATCGAATTCGGCTCGTGTACAGACCAGCCGAAATCGGCAATTTTCAGAACTCCTTTATGCCCCAATAGCAGATTCTCCGGCTTAATATCCCGATGTATAATATCCCGTTCGTGCAAATAAAGTAGAGCTGAGCAGAGGGACTTGATATACGTGGCCGACTGGCGATCATCGAAACGTTTCAACGGCTGTGCTTGCAGTGCACTAAAGAGCGTGCCTTGTGGCGCATACTCCAGTATCAAATAGATGCGGGCATCGTCATGAAAGTAGGCGTACAGACGCAAGATATGTGGATGACGTAGATGTGATTGAATCTCAATCTCTCGACGCACTTGATGCTCCACATTGGTTTCGCCAATTTGACGCTTGAACAGAACTTTCAGTGCCACCACAAATTGCGATTCCTTTTCGCGTGCCAAATACACGTTGCCAAATTTACCACGACCCAATTGGCGGCCAATATCAAAGTTGCTCAACGCCCATGTCTTCTTGGGCTTTGTCGTAGCGGTTTCTGTAAATGGGCGTCTTTAATAAAGTTTAAATTAACAGAATTATGCCGGGTTCACACTGCGTCACATACTGTCACAGCTTACAGTCACAGGGCCTGTGTGCTCCATCTGGAACCTTAGCATACAATAAATTCTAGTAAATAGTAAAGCTTAATTGCATATTTCTCGATCCTATCGGATTTTGATACCATAGATGCAGAACTGTCGAATTGTGACAATGCTTTGTGACAGTCTGTGACGCAGTGTGAACTCGGCTTTAGCCACAACCCTTACCAGTATTTTCCTTATCGGTGCTGTTGTTGTTTTTTGTGCCTGAAGTCGATGCGGGCTTTTCAGGATTGTCGGGCTTTGTTGAAGGCACCGAAGTGGCCGCTGTTGGCATTTGTTGTCCTCCTGGCATCTGTTTTCCTCCTGGCATCTGTTGTCCTCCTGGCATCTGTTGTCCTCCCGGCAGAGTCCTTGCTGTTGTTAGCTGAGCGGCTGTTTTGCTGCTGCCAGGCGCAGGCGCGGCATTCTCAATTGCTGGCTATGCATGGTTAGAAAATGTGTAACAAAAAAATCTCAAATTGTATGCCTTGAATTACAAACCTTCTTGGTTTGCATTTGCATTTGCATTTTTTGCATCGCAATTGCAGAGACTGCAGCGGAAGTGCCTAGGCCTGGCTTGGCCATTGCATTTTCCTTAGCTCGAAGCACACTGTTTGGTTTGTGTGACATGTTTTGTACACTTAATTCGTGTTTTATTTCAATTTGGGAACTTGTCAGTCACTTAATTGGCAAAAACTTCGAGGCTAGATTCCTGTGACCTGTGTGAAAATAAAATGCCGTTCGTTTGAATTGTGAAGCGCGTGTGTGCGTCGCCCGTTGAATGGCGATTACAAATCGATAGGCAATTGACACCCAAAAAGCAATTCTTCAAATATTCGTGACAAAGACATTTCAATGTCAACAAAAGGTTTAACTATTTAAAGGATTTTTTACTGCTAATTTCTACACTTAATGTTTTAGGTTTTCCTATTCAACGACAAGCCAGGATATATTTTGAATGTCACAGTTTGGGCCCAAGTACTTGTCCAAAGTCACGGGTACGCGTATATCAATCATGTTATTGCTGCAACGTGACTGTCAATCTGCGTAGAGCAAGAAAATGGCGTAAAAGTCGGAAAATCGTTTTTAGAAAATTGTAGATAACTCAACAACAAACAAACGTGAAGTGAAAACTATAGTGACAAATAGCATGTTTCCCGGTGGCAATGCTAATGCCGATCTAGGCTACAACAAACACAACCAATATATGGCGCAACCACCGCATTTTCTGGCAGCCCCAAATCCAGGGACTGTTCCGGTGCCAGGAGTCGGGAATGCTACGATACGAACAGCTGCGCCCGTCATGCCACTCAACATGCAGGGCGGCATTGACTGGGCGCAGTTGGCCCAGCAGTGGATACACATGCGGGACTCGACGCCAGCAGCAGCAGCGCCGCTTGCTAATTTTAGCATGAACATGCCGATTGCACCTCCGCCGCCGATCATCGGCAATGCACCGGAGTACCACCAAAATCGGCCAGAATTGCGACAGCAGCCACTCAAAATTCAACCGATTTACGAGGAGCATGGTGAAGCGGAAATGGATATGGACATGGATGAAGAGGAAAATGAGAATAGTGAAAGAGCAAATCATGATATCAATAAAACTGTGCCCCCTCCACCACCCGTTGCTACGCAATCCCAATGGACGGACAGCGGCGCCAGCGATGCGTCTATTACAGTAGTTGCAGCCCACGATGCGGGTGAGTGGCTCTAAAGCTTTGATTGACTTGTGACCAGGGATTAAAACCGAAACGAATATCGGTTTCAGTTACGGTTTCGGTTATATTCGCATTTAGGTTTTCGGTTATCGGTTATCGGTTACTCAAAATCTTTGAATAAAGGTTTCGTAACGGTGAACCGGTTTTTTATGTTTCGGTTTTGAAATAACGGTATGTTTTCGGTTCAGATACAAATTTGCAAGAATATAATTATATTAATAATATAATAATAATAATTAAAAAGGCATTACTCTCTTAATGTTTCATTTATTTCACATATAAATTAAAATTAAAAAATTAAAGAAAATCAAAAATTAAATCAAAAACTATTAAAAAATTATCAGAGATCGCAAACAAGACTTATGAGACGGAATAAATAGAAACAGTTCAAAAATTTTCGATATAAATTATTTTTAACTTGTTTTTTAAATTTTTATAATAAAAATTGAAGTTAAAACATGCTTCTAAAATTGTTTTTAATAGTTATACCATAACTCTTATTTGCAATTTTTAAAACAACAATTAAAAATAAATTTTTTTTTTCAATTTTTATTATAAAAATTTGGAAGTAAAAATTTATTTTTGGATGTATGAAAAACCGGAATTAACCCTTTTAAAGGAAACGGTTACTAAACGGTGATTTCGGTTTACAGAGTTTCGGTTTAAAGGTTTCGGTCAAATGAAAAATTTTTTTTCGGTTACGGTTTCAGTTACGGTTTTAAATTTCAATCGGTTTTTACCGGTTAAAGGTTACGGTTTCGGTTCGGGTTTTAATTCCCTGCTTGTGACATTATTAATTTCAATTAATTTAACTATTATCATATTTTAGCCGGCTCTGGCACTCAGCCGTGGAGTAGTTGGCCATTGCGCGCCAATCCAACGGCACATATTCCCTCACTGTTGAAGCTTAACGTATGCAATCCCAATGAAACGCAGCAGCTACTGCAACCATTACAACAACCCCAAACCCAACAGAATAATAACAGTGCCGTCAATGTAGCCAGCAGTGAAATTGATGCTAACAAACGTAAAATGTTGCCAGCTTGGATACGGTAAAGTCTAAATGCAAGTCATGGGAACGATCCGAGTATAATTGAATATAATTTGTGTTTTACAGGGAAGGCTTAGAGAAAATGGAGCGCGAAAAGCAACGTCAGCTGGAGCGACAACAGCTTCCGACAACGCCGGAAGACGAGTCTTTAGCTATCAATGTTAAGCAAGTATCAAGCAAAACACTAACAACACCTGTTAATCTCTTGAACATTTCGAATGTGGTAAGTAGAGTGCGTTCCTGGCTGCATATCACTAAATTTTTGTCTTGTGCAAGTATTTGAATTGGTTGCCCTAAAAAATGCACACACAAAATATGCATACCAGATCAAAGTGTGTGTATGTTAAGTAGTGAACGCCTAGCAATTAACATGAACTTGAAATTCAGGCAAGCGACAGCGAAGATTCAATTGCTGCTCCTGAGCTCGAGGAGGCAACTCAGCTAATAGGTAATGATGTATTAAGTAAGACCATTGGCAACGATGATGATGATGATGAAGCGGCTAACGTGGCGGATAAACGACAGCAGGATTTGCAGCAACAAGATGCAGTCGATCGACACAAATCAACAGTGGCAAGATCAGCCAATGCTGAAGCTGCATTAAGTGGTAAAAACTACGAAGAAAGACTTGCAGATTTGGTAGGCATCACAGTTTTTACACATTGGGCGTTTAACCAGAGAATGAAACCTAGAGCCAATACTGTTTACTTTCTTTTAAATCAATTTAATTCTTATCACATTAATATGTATAATTGGAATTTATTTTTTAACATACAGTTTGTCAACTTTTCTTTGCACTTCCTTAAAAATGTAATATTTTGACTTTAAATAAGATAATAATAGCTTATTATATATATTTGGAAAGGTCATTTAATTTTCGTTCGAATGATGCAAAAATTTCCTTAACCCATTAAGTACCCATGGAATATTTTGAATTTTTTTTTAAAGTAGACTTTTACTTTTTCAACTTTTTTCCTCGATTTTTCACAAAAAATATTTTGATGCAAAAAAATTCTTGAGTAACCATTCTAAGAGTAACTGCAAAAAAGGCACTTTTTGCATGAAAATGAGGAAAAATGGGTTAAAATGGTCATTTTTAGGATTTTCGAAATATTATTAAAAATACTAGCAAAAATATTTTTGAAAATTTTCTTTTGCAGTTACTCTTAGAATTGTTTTAAGAATTTTTTCGCATCAAAATATTTTTTGTAAAAAATCGAGGAAAAAAGTTTTGAAAAGTGACTTTTACTTAATGGGTTAAGCAAAGTTTTGTGTCATTCAATCGGAATTTAAACGACCTTTCCAAATATATATAATAAGCTATTATTTTCTTATTTAAAGACAAAATATTACATTTTTAAGGGAGTGCAAAGAATTAGTTGACAAACTGTGTATTTAAAATAAGCTTTGGTAATTGGTTTCATTGCCTGGCGCCACTTTGTTATTGACAGGCAATAAAAATAGCCCAACCAATCTATCAAAAACCAATCTATAGATGCTTGTTGTGCGTCGCACACTAACCGAAATACTGCTGGAAACGACCAATGAAGAGATTGCAGCTATTGCTACTGAAACACTCAAAGCGCATCGCGCTAAAGGTACATTTTACAACAATTTAGAACAGTAAGCTTATCGCAAAAAAACAATCTTTTACAGTGAAAACACTTATGTAGTGTGTATGCGTGTAAGTACGAGTATGTGTGTTATAATAAAGCTCAAGTACATATATTAAGTAAAACTTAATCCGACGCCCTTAACGTTTGGAATTGTTCACACCAAGGAAGTGCTTTTGGCTACAATGAGCTTTCTTATTAGTTAACAAAAAAAAAAGCAAATACTCTATAATTTTTATACTTGAAACAAAAAACAAAACACTGAAATCACATGCTGAATTTAACTATATAATCGTAATATATATATATATATGTGTATGAAAATCAAAAGCGTCATCAGCCCAAGTGATTCGCAAAAGCGCCTTGTCCTCCATTACCGGCAACTTGGGTAAGTAACAAATTCCAAATTATCTCGTAAGTTCTTGTACACTTTTGTTTAATAGGTAGTCTGAGTTTTGCTTACACCCATTGTTACCCTCTGTCATACAGTATTGTATCCACATTTCGTATGCTGTGAACGGGATTGGTTAACAAAATATATTCTCGCTTTCTTGTGTAAATTTTTACTTGATCTTTCAACGTTTCTCATAAATTCAAACAATTTAAAGTAAATCGCTTTTTGGCCTGGCCAGTTATGGTGTAACATTTTGTGGCAGCCTTCTTTTTCCCCCTCTTCTCTGTCTTTATTAAACTCTTAACTTAAATGAAAATGAAATACAAAACTATCCCCAAATTTAAAAAAAGTCATGCGTCTTTTTCAAACAACGCCTGGCAGCAACAACTAGCACTTGATTGATTTGAATTATAGGTTTAGCTGCCTATGGCGATTCTTCAAGCGACAGCGAAGAGGATGACAACACCGATGATGGCAACGATGGTGGTCAAGTCGAAACAAATTTTGACCCAACTACCAAGGAAACGGACAAAAGCACTGAGCTTACCGCGGACGAACTTAAGGTTAGTACATATAAATCTAAATATAACATACTTTTACTTGCACTAAAAATATCAAGGATTAAAACCGATAGGAATGTCAGTTTCAGTTATGTTTTCGGCTATGTTCGCATTTAGGTTTTCGGTAATCGGTTACCCAAATCTTTGAAAAAGGTTTCGTAACGGTGAACCGGTTTTTGTATGTTTCGGTTTTGAAATGCCGGTATGAATCCGGCTTACAAAAAAATTGTTTTTTTTTGCAGAAATATCATTTTATTAATTATATAATAATAATAATTTAAAAGGCTTTACTTTCTTAATGCTTCATTCACACATTTATTTTACATATTCTTAATTTTGATGTAGCTTAGTTACTTAACAATTTTAATATTTAATTAATAAATTTATTTTATTTGTGCTTATTCAGTGCATGCAAATTCGATCATGAATATCACAAATAAAAACTCAAAATTTAACAAGAAAATTGAAATCAAAAATCAATATTAAAAATAATTTTCTTTTGTATGAAAAACCGAAATTTACGCTTTTAAATTAAACGGTTACGAAACGGTTATTTCGGTTTACAGAGTTTTGGCTTAAGGGTTTCGGTCAAAAGAAAAATTTTTTTTTTATTCGGTTACTGTTTTAGTTACGGTTTTAAGCTTCAATCGGTTTTTACCGGTTTCGGTTAGGGTTTTAATCCCTAATATAAACATAAGTATAAATTTAAATATATAAATATAGAGTATAGAGTTTTATGTTGCATTGAAAATATTATAATTAATAAACCCTTCATTTTTGCATTTATAGGCTCGCATACGCAGAAGCAAGCGATCCTTTGAGAAAGTCATTGATGACATTGAGGAGCGTGTGTCGCTGCAGGAACAGATGGATGAGCAAAAGTTGCAGCACCATCGCAAGCTAGAGCTCGAGCAAGCTAAGCCTGCCATTGAGCAGCGACGAGCAGTTTCTGGCGCCGAGTCAACCTTAGATGATATCGCCACAGCAACGACGTCAGCTACTTTACATGAAAAGTCGCATCAGTTTAATGGTCGGTTCAACTTTGTTACTTTTTTTACACCACATGCTAAAGAAACATTTTTAAATTCAATTTCCAGGCAAACGCCTCAGTCGCAAAGAGAGAACGACACGCTTTAGCGACAACAAGGACGGCAAACCGTCTCAGAGCTATGTGAGCCAAGTGACTGCAGTTGCGACTGTGCCGAGCAACCTGATGCCTCAGAAACTGAAGCCTGTGCCCAATCCAGCTACTCATTTGCTGCAAATGCCCGAGTCTATGACCACCATGCTAAATGCTGCAGACAAAGCACTTGACAAAGCACGAAAGACATCAAAGAAGGCCAAGACCAGACGTCGACAGTCATCCTCATCAGCGTCCTCCAGTAGCAGTAGCAGGAGCAGTAGCTCAAGCAGCGACAGCAACTCCAGTTCCAATACTTCCAAGTCCTCCAGTAATACCGAAGGCAGCAGTACCCGTAGCAGTCTCGCTGTCAAGAAACGCAGCAGCAGCCGCAGCCACCGTCGGAGTAGAGGCAGCAGCAGTCGCAAGCAGCGAAGTGAGACAAGTCGCGATAGACATCGCAAGGGTCACAGCAGCAGCAGCAGTAGGCAACACACATATAGTCGTCATCACAGCAGTCGCGAACGTGAACGAGAACGAGATCGACAGGCTCGTCATTATAGCAGTCAACAAAATCAACGACAACGTCGCCATCATCAGCGAGATTCAAGTTACTCTGGAGATGAGAATGGCGGCGACTATCGACGTAGCTCTCGCCACAGCAGCAGCCGCAGCCACCAGAGCAGCAGCTATGGCAAACATCGGGACCGAACTCGATCTCGATCAAATTCACGCAGCACACACAACTCCTATTCGTCCACATCCACGTCACACCAGCAGCGCAAGCGCCATTGAAGTTATTCTATTTACATTGTCTTCTGTTTAACGATAATACACTTTAATGCTGAGTAGAAAATATACAAAAACTCGTCTTTTAAATCAGGGACTGCAAATAAGAGTTATGAATGCTAATTTCAACTATTTTAGTTGAATGTGAAGGAAATATGCTACAGTAAAATTATAAACACCAAAATTCCTATTTCAGTTGGAACTAACGATATCAGCCAAAAATTCTATTTTCAATTTATAAGATATAAATTAAATTTAATTCTTATTTTTAATTTTTATAAAAAGTTGTGAAATAACACTTATTAGTGATTTTTTCAATAAAATAAAATATAAGAGTTATTTTTGATTTTTATTTTAAAAGTTACAAATAAAAGTTATTCAGAAATTCTTATTTTAAAAATAAAAATTAAAATAATACTTTTTTTTGGTGTTTTTATGATTTCTAGTATATTTTTGGTATTTTTAGTATCAATTGGTATTTTGTTTGCCAATATTTACTTCATACATAAACAATCGCAACAGAATATAGCAGAAAAAATGAAATATACTGGGGTGCCAAAGAAATCGCTTTCGCTTGAATATCACTTAAATTTCATACAAAGCGATTTCTATGGCACCCCTGAAAATAGAAAAAGTCGGTTCCTTAATTTCGTCCTTTAAGGACATGTGATATGAAAGGTCTCGAGTCCTAGATCAAGAATATTTTTAAATTTTGAAAATACACCACTTGGCTCAAAAGATATTCACTTTAACTTCTTTTTTTTTTATTTTTAAAATAAAAGTTACGGAATAACTCTTATTTGTAACTTTTAAAATATATCTTATTTTTATTGAAAAATCAGAAATAAGTGTTATTTCATAACTTTTTATTAAAAATTGAATGTAAATTTTTTTTTTCTTCTTTTTGAATAAAAATGAAAAATAATTGTTATTTCGTAACTTTAAAATATAAATTCGAAAATATTTGTTAACTTGCAATTTTTATTTTAAAACTTATAACAGTTACGGTCCTTGTTTTAAATACGTTTCAAGGCATCAATCAAGGTAAAGAAAATCAAGAAATCAATTTGATTATTGAAAAGATTTGGGCGCTGCGTGTTGTTTCAGTTATGTTAGAGTTGGCACACATGCTTATTTATTAAATATCTTAAGGAACATCATACATATTCGTACATAGTATAATTATATAGTTAGTAGCAGGCATATTGAAATATTTAAAATACAAGTAAAACTTTTGGTTACGTTCGAAGTACATATATCTATGATTTGTTTTAATTACAAAAGATACAAGAAAAACGTCCAATGTAAAAGGAGATTCATTTGCTGTTGCTACAACAAGCTGGGGAATGTACGTATTAAATACAACTTAAAGAAAACCTATAGAAATTTTTCAAAAACAATGAAATCTTAAATTCCTGAGTCCACTCGAAACAAAACAGACACGATTTGAAACACTCCACACAAAAAAGAACAACTAAATGTAGTGTTTTTTTTTTATGTAGAGTTTTTCATTTCGTGTCGGTTTTCTTTGGAGTGGAAATAAGATTTAAGGACTTAAAAGTTAAATATGCTGGTAACATTAAAAATCAAACCCGATTACAAATTCAGAATACACTAAACTATTTCTAGGAGCTCTGGCATCAAAAAACAATTGATGCAGAGTCGATTAGATCCATGCTGATTAGAGATAAGACAAATACAGATTACTATAACTAAGTGTCGAGTCCAGTGTTCATATTTAGCGGCGATTGCTTTGACTTTTGTTTGCGTTCCATCGGGACTGCTGTGTCCGTTGCACGCGCATCGGTTGACTCTGATGCTCGCAGGCATCCGCACGGCGTAAGACCTCAGCGTAAGATAGATCGAGTCGCTTCAGTTTGTGGAACTCCTGAGATACTGTATTTGGATGGTATTCGACGCCGTTCAGTTCGATAACGCGCCCTGTGCGCTTTGCCCGTGTTGCGCTCATATTCCGATTATAAATGATCATTGGCGAGCCATTCCATTCGGTGCTGGAACGATCCGATGGCCGGCGGACAACGCGCTCCGTTGCCAGCATTTCTGGGGGAATGGGCACAAAGTCTTTGCGTGTTCGTCGAACACTGTGCGCTGGCGACGGCTGTGCCAATGGCGATGGTTGTGCAAGTGGCGATTCGACGCGAACTCCATTGCCATTCAGGGCGCGGTTCTTGCGACGATTCTTCTTCTTAACGCCAACGGCAACTGTCAAAAACTCGAGTGGTTCACGCTTAACTGGAGTCAATAGCCGTCCATTCTCTTCGATCTGTTTAAGGCCATTTCCATTGGAAGTCAGTTGGGCGACGGATGCAGAGTTTATCTGTGGTAGTTGAGTCTTGCATTCATTGATGTGCTTCTTGGCCGTTCGGCGTTCCAGTTTCGTGACACACTCGGACATGGCAAACGACTGATCAGAGACAACAGATGATATAATACTGTGCGTATCATCGCCAAAGTCCACGGAGAACTCATCGTTGGCCGGCGTCAGGGTTGTGATTGTATCAATCTTTGGTTGCGTTTCATCGGCATCAAATGTCTTCGATTTATCCCCATCGTC
This sequence comes from Drosophila recens, assembly GCA_037043495.1. NCBI lineage: Eukaryota > Metazoa > Arthropoda > Insecta > Diptera > Drosophilidae > Drosophila > Drosophila recens. The sequence continues at coordinate 40,781 of JBAMBJ010001746.1, read as the reverse complement.
TTTGTTATCGGCGGCCTTTTTCAGCACACCAAAGATCTCCTTAAATAGCTCCTTATACTCGGGACGACTCTGGAAATGTGTGTCAATTGGACTAACATCATCATAAATGCTCAATTTGCATTCCTCGCCATTGCTAATGGAGCACAGAAAATAGCCAGGACGTTCATCCGTCTGCGTATACTTATTGCTAGTCTCCTCCGAGAAGCCAGACGACGAGGTCTCCGCCTCTGAGAACTCTGTTGATGTTCGTCCCCGTGTTGTCTTGGAATCTTTGTCTGCAGCTGAACAAGTCTCTGGGGTAATCTTCTGTGCCTGTTTTGGCTGCTGTTCCTTAGGCAGCTGTACATTGGACGTACGCTGCACTTCCAGCAAAGCTTCATATTTCTCGACCAAGTCACGATACGGATTTGTCTTGTTGCCATTCTTCAGCTCGAGCATTTCATGTGCCTCAACGCTGTTATTGGCCAATGGTGCGCTAAACTCACTGCCCAGAAGACTTCGTTCATCGTCTTCCACGGCGCCTTCGGTTGGAGCCACCGATGATTGTCCATCAATGATTGAGGCCTGTTCCTGCTCCTCCATGGCACGCAAGCAACGGCTACACATTTGACCCTGCCTCACATCATCCAGGAGCGAGAACTCGTCGTGCATGGACATCATCTCCTCCTCATTTGTGCTTGTTATGGCATTGCGGCTTTGCAGCGTTTTATTCTCTTGTATAATGGCCACCAATTGCTCCTCCAGCTCAAAGCAGCGTTGCTTCTCCGCCATTAGGTCGCGTTTCATTGATTCCAAGTCATTTAAGAGTGTGTAGAGATCCTCATTGTCCTCACCCTTGATGGCAGCGGCAACTTCCAACATCTCATTGGAACTGCCCACATCACTCAGGGATATGGATCCGTCGTGAACTTGCGAAATCTCCGTGACGCCCGTTGAGTTGGCATTTGCAGCAAAGGCGCTATTGTCAATGGGCGTGGCATTCAATTCAATGATATCCCGATCATGGCCAGACCAATGCTTAGATGATGCAGGCTGATGATCAACGTTTGTCCTGGCCACGAATCTTTCCTGCTGCGCTGGCCTAAGATTCTTCCGCCGTTCGGCGCTTAGAATCTGCCGCGACTCCTCCAGCTGTTGGGTGATCTCCTCGCAGCGTGCCTCCAATGACTCGATGTTGGCCGAGAGCGATTTGATTTGCTTCTTGTCGCGCGACTTCTCCAATGTCAAGCGATGGTTGCTGCGCTCCAGGTCCTGAATGCCCACCTCCAGCTGTTCGTAGACCTTCAAGCGCGTATCATTCACCTCGGCCATGGCATTGATTTGCTTTCGCAAATGCACAATTTCGCGCTGTTGTTCTTCATTTTTGCACTTGTGCTCTTTGAGCATAATCTCCAGTTCCTTATTCCGCTCGAGCAGCGTTTTTCCCAGCTCCGCTGCCAGCTGCAAGTCATCGAGCATAAACTGCGAACAATCCACGTCCGTCTCACAAGTTTGTCCGTCCATTCTGTGTCGACTTGTTTACCTTGTTATAGAGCAAAAGCTGTTTGACAATTAATTAGTTGCAGAGACCAAAACACATGCTTATCGATTTTTTTTTCTTCTTACTTACGTTTCGTTGTTTGTTGTGCGCATTAATATGCAATCAATTCACACATTGAACGCTTAGTTTTCAAGCTTTCGTTACACATATACACACATAAAATATACACACATTTTTCTTTTCTTTCTTTAGCTTGTATTTACATATATATTTTGTGTGTTATGTCACACCGATTTAGCCGACTTGAATTGCATAAGTTAACTACGCCAAAAGTTTTGCTTTTATGCTCTTTTTATGCTTCAACGCAAGTGCAAGTGCAGAGTGCAACCCTAAAGTTGAAACAGCGAAAACCACCCTATATAGCTGTACAAGGCAGTGGCGTAGACAGGGTCGTCATTCGCATGTGTGCTTCGGCCCTCATTTCAAATTCGAATTATTGCAGAAATAAATGCATAGTCGTATGAGAATCATATTTATACCACATTGTTTTGTTTTAATAAAATTTTTTTAAATTAAACTGAAAATAAATACATATACAGTCGAACTTCCCTAACTCGAACTTCCCTAACTCGAAGTTTCTCTAACTCGAACAAAACCGAGTGGCAATAGCGTTTACTAAGCAAATTTCATACAATTCGACTTCCCTAACTCGAACTTCCCTAACTCGAATTTCTCCCTAACTCGAACAAAAATATTGGCCCGTACTTCTGTAAGTCGAATTTTTCGGGAAAATTCCCAATAAAGTTTGAATTTTTTTTCGTTTCTATTTTATGCTTTTGTTACCGGATCGTTTTTATACTTAATATTGATGTACATTCTTCAAACAATTTTAGGAGTGACTGCAAAAACAAATTTTCAAAAATCTTTTCGCTTATATTTTTTATAATTTTTTGAAAATTGCTTAAAAGGCACTTACTCGTCATTTTCATACAATAGTGTACTTATTAATTTGGCCAGTAGGGTATCTCCCTCATTTAATAAATTCAGTTGCATATTCCGAGCAAGGGCGTCGGCAGCTTTTCAATAAGGGGGCGGGCCCAAATACGTGTATGAAATTTTTTTTAAGTTTTAAAAACTACTCTGATTGGATTTCGGTAGCTAAATAATGTAAAGCAGGGGCCGACCCGATTAAAATTAAAAAACATATATATATTATTAAGTTAAAGTTATTTGTTGATTTTTATCAAAAACATTAAAGAAAATTTTTTATTTTTCGATCTAAATAAAAACATTATAAAACAATAATTTAATTAAAATTTTATTTGAAACTCATAGCTTAAATTTGTTATTTTTATTTTCAACTGCTAAAATGAGAATTGAAAAACAATTTTTGTTTTCAATTATTTTTATAAAAATTTAAAAATAATTTTTATTTTTTAAAGAAAAATTTAAAATAAGCTTTAAAACTTTGACTTTTAAATAAAAATTAAAAATAAAAGTTTATCCAGCTTCTTATGACTCTTATTTGCGATCCCTGATGTGAAGTTATAAATGGGGGGGCACGGCCCCCTCCTGACCCCTGCCGCGGGACTTGATTCTGAATGAACAGCTTTTGGTTTGACAGGTGAGCTTATCTGGTCACCTTAAATGTAATGTCTAGAAGAGATTATCCTGCAATTAAACACGGTACACTCCAAACAAAAAATGCTGTTTTTGATTTTCCCATATTAAAAAATATTAGCTGCGCACCTGACAAAATTTACAGCTCCTCAAAAATTATTTCAAGTTGAGCTTAAATTTTATCAATATGCAAAAAATACAAAATTATAGTGCATGTAACTACCTGAAATGCATACAAAAATAATTTAAAATTACAATTATTTAAGCCTGTTAATGAAAAGAAGAATTGAGACTTTTCAAAGTAAAAAAAAGCTTAGCTTGCATACACTATTTTGAAAACAATTTAAAATGACTATGTACAGTCAGTCAATAAAGTTTGTATGCACCCTATCTTTGTCAAATTTTAGTATAATAAAAACGTTTTGATGCAGGTTTCTTAAATTAGTCTTATATCGAGCCCTATTTGCGACAATAACGTATGCGCCAAAACGCAATTTTACAGGAGAGAGTTTTTTAGGTTTCGTTAAGTGGATTTCTTCGTGTTATTTGTCGCTTACGTTATTATTCACAGGTCAATATCTCCGTAAATATATAAAATAAAAATGTAATATTTTAGGTGCAGATGCGGGTGGTGTTTATAAACATATTGGCATAAGAAAAAAAATTTCGGAAAATGGCGCATACGTTATTGTCGCAAATAGGGCTCGATATTCACTTAAATTTCTTTTGAATGATGCAAAAATTTCTTTAACCCATTATGTACCCATTGAGTATTTTGAATTTTGGCAAAAGGCTACTTTTTCAACTTTTTTCCTCGATTTTTTCCAAAAAATATTTTAATGCAAAAAATTCTTAGAACAATTCTATGAGTAACTGCAAAAAAAATTTTTCAAAAATATTTGTGGTAGTATTTTTTAAAATTTTTTGAAAACTGAAAAAAAGGCACTTTTTGCATTAAAATGAGGAAAAATGGGTTAAAATGGTAATTTTTAGGATTTTCATAAAATTTTAAAAAATACTACCAAAAATTATTTTTGGCCTTTTGCCAAAATTCAAAATACTCAATGGGTACATAATGGGTTAAAGAAATTTTTGCATCATTCAAAAGAAATTTAAGTGAATATAAGACTAATTTAAGAAGCCTGCATCAAAACGTTTTTATTATACTAAAATTTGACAAAGATAGGGTGCATACAAACTTTATTGACTGACCGTATATTTAATGCTTTTTTTATGGTCAAAATGTACATGATACATTATATGATACTAAAATAAAAAAACATTAAAAAAAAGTATTGACATATTATTAGTCAAAATGATTGCAATACAATAAATAGATTAAGGAACTTCAACTGAAATGTTAAAGAACCTTGTCAAATATTTAGCTGAAACAACCAAGTTTAATTCTCTTGAATGCGAATACATTAAAAAAAGGTTTAGTCTTCATTCTGATCGGTTTTGGGGGGAAGTTGTAGCTTGTATTTTTGCTCATAGGGATCACCATAGTTCACTTTGCCAATCTCATAATGTGCCATCTTATTGCGATGGATTGTGAGAAGGGCGCCGCTCTTGAAATTATCGCCACAGACACCGCAGTTGTACGGCCGCAACATGACGGGCAGCGTCTCGTTCTCGCGCTTGAGTCGCATACGTTCAATGTCCTCAGCACGTCGCTTGTTCACGCGACTATTTTCGTAGGGATCGGGATCGCCATCGTCATCGCCGGGCTTCACAGTCTCGTAGTGTCGCTTCTGATTGCGATGCATATTCAGGAGAGAGCCGCAAACAAAGCTTTTGCCGCAGACGCCACATGTGTACGGTCGCTCGCCCGTGTGCCGGCGCATGTGAATCTTTAGATCATTCGATTGCACAAAACTCTTGTCACACCTGTCACACGCATAGGGACGTTGACCAGTGTGTGAGACGCATGTGGCGCGCCAGTTTGTTCTGTGAAATGAACTTCTTGGCGCATATCTTGCATTCACTTGGACGCTCGCCGGTGTGCTGGCGCTTGTGCAAACTGAGATCCTGGCTGCGGGGAAATGCTCTGTCGCACTGATCGCATTTGTAGGGATTTTCGCCGGTGTGACGACGTATGTGTATCGTTAGGCTGGAAACGGGAAAACTAACGCCACAATGGGGACATTCGCGCCGCTTAGCAGCACGTTTTGGTGCTGTGGCATTTGTATAGTCCCCGGTATATCCGCTAGCTGCCACTACCTCGGGATGAAATGCCAGCATATGACGACGCAATGTATCCTGCCGCTTAAAGATGCGCGGACAGTGTTCGCAGATCAGTGCTCCGCTGCTGCTGTGCTCCTTTGCCAGCTCCTGCGCCGCCTCATCCGCCGCTTGGCTATGAGCGGCCGCATAATGTCGCATGAGAGAGTTGTTCTTGGCAAAGATTCGTGGACAACTGGCACATTTGTACGTGTAGCTTTGTGAATGCGTTAAGCGCAGACCCAGTTGCGATGGACGCTCTCCTGGTAAGTCTGCATCATAGTTTGTTTCTGCATCGGATTCGTCTTGCGCTGGTTGATTAACAAATTCGCTGGGCTCTTTCTCTAGATTTGTTGATCCAACATCTAGCTCGGTATCGGGCTCTGTCTGTGTGGTCGGTTCCTCTGACTGCGAGAGCTCTACCTCTTGCAACTCAATGATAGATTCCTCCAATTGTAACAATTCTTCGTTATCGTTGGGAAATTCTTCCTCTTGGCGTAGTTCCTCCTCATCTCGCGGTAATTCTTCGTCTTCATCAGCGTCCACATCTACCACGGACATAAGCCTGACTGATTGATCCTGCTCCAGGCTGCTGCACAGTTCCTGTAGCGTTTGCTGCGACCTTTCAACCTCGCGTATAAACTCATAGGCGCTGATAAGACGGCGTGTGCAGCTCTGGCACAGCTGTGTTGGCAGATTTGGCTCATTCCAGGTGCACTGCAATTAAATTTCAGCTCAATTTACCAAATTCATAGTATGCAACAACAACAATTGCACAGTTACCTTCACATTGGATACATTCTCCAGCAACTGCCACAATTCCACATTCAGATCATTGTACTCAATTTCATCGCGAAGGCAGAGTGTTGTCTCGTGCGATTCCAGGCAAACACGACACGTTTGATCGTTAAAACTAATATTGCCATTGTATGCTGCTGCAATCTCGGCCGCATCTACATTCATTTTGTCATAATCTAAATATTGCAGACGCACTTTTTTTGTGTTATTTATTTTGTTATAGAGGTGGAGAAACATCGCATGAAACATCGATGATTGCAAAACATCGGAACCATCGCTATTTGGTAGGCCACTATCGAATGCATGTTCTTAAAATTTAAAGCCTAGTACCGACGTCAGAAAAAAGGCCTAGCGTAAGGTCAAACTCCAAAAAAAAAAAAACGCTGGCGTAAGGTGAATAAGAAGAAGACGACATTTATCTCCGCTTGTCGGTCCGCACCAGTGATGCCAAACATTTTCTGAAAAAATATGACAAAACGACCAAAAAAGAAAGGGAAAAAAGGCTAAAAAACTAAAAAATAAGACAGAAAATAGGCCAAATTTTGTTTATTACTTTTTTTATTTAATTTAATAGTTTTAAGGCCCCTTCAATGATTTTTTCGTCTTCATTTTCTTTGTTGGCATTGTACGTCGCCATGGTGCCTATAAGCTTAACGTATTTGTCAGGCAAGTTGTACGAATAGCAACACGATTTGTGTCGACGCAGCCCGAATCTGCAGAAGATAAAATATGCATATGCATATAATTGAAAAATTAAAAAATATAATATATATATTTATTAACCTAATTGTTAAAATAGCATTTAACGTCTCTATTTTAAGACGGTTCCTTAGCTTAGTTTTAATCAAACTAACTTGACTAAACACCCTCAGCGTTTGACCAAGGCAACGATAAAAGAGTCAGAGCGAAAGAAACCAGCTCTGAAAAAGGGTTATTGCCGGCAGAGTCTCGATATTTTTTTACTTATAAGTTTCTTTGGGCATTTTCTCACAATTATGAGCAAGCAACTGCGCTTTGTTATGATCCGACTTTACTATCGCAACCAGATATCGATTTGCCGGCTAGCCATCGGCATAACTCAGGGATGAGTCGACCTCGATATCTGGCGAGTCGGGTAACAAAATATTTATATTTTTACTTTGGAATAAAATACACGGATTTCAGTTTCTCAACACCTACACGGACAATCTGCTGGCAAGGATCTGGTGGACAGATGTTGTCATCCACCACTACGACGCCCTCCCTACCTATAGTCGGCTTTCGATATTTATGCCGACTCCCTAATCCAAACTTCACCCAACCTACCACATATTCACCTCACCCGAATAAACAAACTAACAAATCATTTTAAATTAAACGTTATAAAATTTATTCATTATTAATAACGATTTTTCCTACCATTTTACATATTGTAATTTATTTATATTTATTCGATAGTTTCACGCTAACAATTTACACCTACTCAAAATACCAAACTATCGCGAACTAAGTATGACTTTCTGGCAACCCTATATAGCAGGCGCGAAGGTAAACAAAGCCAAAGTTGTAGAATTAATTTAGATAAATACAAATAATTAAATATTTAGGTATGTAGGTAAGTACGATTAAATATACATATGTGATTTCAACAGATAAACAAGCTATCCCACAGGAAATACTATTTGCAGGTAGACACCGAAGTCTGGAGCGGCTGCACCTGCGCTAATCAAAGAACTGATCCTGACTCGAGGTTCGGAAACAGTCGTGGCATTTGGCGGGCCGATGGCAATCAACTGCGCCAAGTCGCCGGCAGGAACAGACTCACGCGATTTGTGTTATGTTGTCTTTTATGCCCTCCGGTTGTGCATGCGTGTTCTAATCGCCGCGACTCGTGTCTCTTCTCCTTGTGTGTGTGCTAGTAAATAGCTGCTGCGGCAAGTTGCTCCGTCCGGATGAGTTCCTTGTCTTTGAGTGAGTGTGCTGTGTGTGTGCTAGTAAATAGCTGCTGCGGCGAGTCGCTCCGTCCGGATGTGTTCCTTGTTCTGCGTTCTGTGCTGCGTCTGCGTTGCTCCGTTTGGTGTTCTCGTTGTATGATATGTGTGTGTAGCTGCTGCGGCGTTTGCGTGTCACGTATCTTTTTTCCCTCCTCGCAGCAGCCACGAGCAAAACCAGCTTGTCTTTTTTCTTACTCCCTAACCTCTATATCTCCTGTCAAACTCTCTCCCAATCTCCTCTTCCCTACTTCTTATTGTCAGTCCTCAATGTTTTGGTCGACGCTGATAGATGGCGTTCTCCACAGCTGGCGACTATCGTTATCGAAAATATCGATAGATCAGCGCCGACCATAACAGCTTTGCTCAACTTTCGATTGCAAAAAATATCGAAATCAACATACAAAAAGGAATGCCACTTTATTTTTAGATGATCAATTTGAAGGAACATAAAAGAAATTTAAAAAATACTAACATGATCAATTGACACTAAAAAAGGCCAGATTTTTGGATAGATGCTGTTTGAGATTTTTCTCGGCTGAAGCAGTTAAAAATCAGACAAATCTATCAGAAAAAATGCCAATTTGGCATCACTGGTCCGCACGTCAACTAAACTGAAACTAAAAACGGAGTTGCCAGATAAGGAACGGGCGTTATCCAGCACTGTTTGAAACAGCTGTCAAGCCAAGCGAAATATATATTTTTAGAGTTTCGGTATCTATCTATCTCACTCTCTCACAATAAGTCAAAAGAAATGGCGGTGAAATTAACAAAAAACAGCAGATTGGATCTTTTCGAGACAGCAGACAAAATTCTGCTGATTAATGAGGTGGTGAAGAGGCCGATATTTGTATTTGTTCAATAATTTAGAGGGAGAATCCACGTGAAAAGTTCAAAAGCGATAGGTGCACCAAATACCCGCTGTGCTTGCGTGCCATCGCATATTTCTCCTCTATTAATATTAATATACATTTTTCATTGCCCATTCTCTCCTCTTTTTTGCAAATCAGTTCTGCATGTTCATATTTAAAATAAACCGCGGTAACAGTCTAGTAGCGGAACTACTCTCAAAAAAAAAAATAAAAATATATTTTAAAAAGAGGGCGATTTATCATGAATTTTGGTGAAAAAATTTTTATCGGGTCTCCGCTATTATTTTTTAATGGAATTTTTAAATTTGTAATGCAAAATGAGCTTTTGCTTGGTTGCTTTGTGCATTTTGCAGTGAAAATATCAAAATTTCAAATTCAATTAAAAAAAAGCTAGCAGAGACCCGGTAAAAATTTTTTCACCAAAATTCATGATAAATCGCCCTCTTTTTAAAATATATTTTTATTTTTTTTTTTGAGAGTAGTTCCGCTACTAGACTGTTACCGCGGTTTATTTTACATATGAACATGCAGAACTGATTTGCAAAAAAGAGGAGAGAATGGGCAATGAAAAATGTATATTAATATTAATAGAGGAGAAATATGCGATGGCACGCAAGCACAGCGGGTATTTGGTGCACCTATCGCTTTTGAACTTTTCACGTGGATTCTCCCTCTAAATTATTGAACAAATACAAATATCGGCCTCTTCACCACCTCATTAATCAGCAGAATTTTGTCTGCTGTCTCGAAAAGATCCAATCTGCTGTTTTTTGTTAATTTCACCGCCATTTCTTTTGACTTATTGTGAGAGAGTGAGATAGATAGATACCGAAACTCTAAAGAAATATATGTTTCGCTTGGCTTGACAGCTGTTTCAAACAGTGCTGGATAACGCCCGTTCCTTATCTGGCAACTCCGTTTTTAGTTTCAGTTTAGTTGACGTGCGGACCGACAAGCGGAGATAAATGTCGTCTTCTTCTTATTCACCTTACGCCAGCGTTTTTTTTATATGGAGTTTGACCTTACGCTAGGCCTTTTTTCTGACGTCGGTACTAGGCTTTAAATACAACAAAAATAAACAATCCTGATAAAAGAAAGAATTTCAAAATATTATGAGAAACATGTTCAATAATACAAACCCTTCTACAGATGAGTTTTACAGATTTGAAAGCCGTTACCAATTTTTTTCTCTTTTAAGCAAACATCGAAGCATTGGAGACAACACACACCTCTACTGAATAAATGCATTAAAAAAACAGGTGGCAATCTTGGCAACTGCGGCAGCCATGACAATACTGGGATTCCGGTAAACGTTTTTGATTTGCTTTTGATTATTTTTAACTAAATCTAAATCAGTTGACGGAACGACCCTTTTTGCACACTGATTATTTTTTGATTTCGTGAACAGCGGACAGCCTGGGCGAACAGCTAATTGACAACTAAAAAGTATACAAATATGGGCATAATTGCACAAAATGTCGAAAGAAAGTCATCGAATATGTTTTTATTGAATATTCGTAGATTTACAATGCAAACAAACACCAACTGTCACACAGCTGTTCGAAACCAAATCAAAATGAAAAAATAATCAGTCTCAGAGCTGATTTTTCGAAATCAATTAGTAAGACCACATTTCCCTGATTTGCTCTGGGCACACTGAAAATTTTGTATGGAGCAGCTGTGAACAGCTGACTGCAAAATCAAAATCAAATCAAAAGCAAATCAAAAACGTTTACCGGAATCCCACTAATATTTAACTCTTTTCAGAAATATTTTTTAATATAGTTTTTCTTTAAATTATTTTGAAGCTAGAATTTTTTTTTTCGCAGAAATTTTGTTATATTTTTGTAGTTTTTCAAATTTTTTTTTTTAGAACTTTTTACTTTTTGCTTAATTTATTCAACGCGAAGAGTGACGTGCCCCAAACTAATATTAAAATTAACTTTATTATTTTAGAAAATATATAATTTTCTTGGTTTATTGAATTTGAGGCTTAGCTTATCAATTTAATTTTTACTCCGTTTTCCTAAAAACAGAATACCACAAAAATATTTTAGAGAAATTCCTCAAAATGATTTTGTTTGATTTAGTAGAGGTATTCCGAAAATTAGTATGAAGTAAACATAGGAAAATAGTAGGCCAATAGAACCATATACAGTCGAACTTCCCTAACTCGAATCACCATTATCCAAGAAAAAAGTTCGAGTTAGGGAATTTTTTTTTTAGTGTTTTAAAAGAAACTACAAATGCATTTAATCATAAATACAATTCAAATTTTAATTTTTTTTGTTATTTTCAACTAAAAAGGAATCGAGTTTGTTCAAGACCTGTTAATATTCTCAAAAATTGGTTTCTTCGTTCTTTTGCCGTATCCAGAATAAGTTCCCTATTCAAATGTCATCATAATTAATATTTTTTATTTTTTAATATAGTGAAAAATGTTTTTGCTGAGATACCACATTTTTCAGCTGCTTTAATTTATTTGGTCTACTTTCAATTTCCTTAACTACTAATAAGTTTGAATATTTCCTTAAACATTTTAGTACACTGATGCGCTGACAAAGAAGTACATTACGAACATCTTTCCTATAGCAATTTCACAAGCTTAAGTAATTTTTGATGCAATATTCTATCATATTTCATCACCATATGCTAATGTAAATCAATATAACATATTCAAACGATCCGGTAACAAAAGTATAAAATAGAAACGAAAAAAAATTCAAACTTTGTTGGAGATTTTCCCGAAAAATTCGACTTACAGAAGTACGGGCCAATATTTTTGTTCGAGTTAGGGAAGTTCGAGTTAGGGAGACAGAATTGTATGAAATTTGCTCAGTAAACGCTATTGCCACTCGATTTTGTTCGAGTTAGAGAAAATTCGAGTTAGGGAAGTTCGAGTTAGAGAAGTTCGACTGTATTCAAATAGGTTTGGCCGTAACAGTTTTTCAATTCATATTTAGCTGAAAATGAATAGTTTACATCTTCATAATATAAAAAAAAGAAATTGTTAGGTACACAACGTCGCATATTTTACCCTTTTATATAAACTTTTCTACTATTTATTAAAACCAATTAATATAACAATTATATTTTTATTATATATGTATGTATAATGAATTCTGTATCAGGAAAACACTGGCCAAATTAGTCAAATTTATGGTATCGTCAGCGAGAAGTTTAATATAAATCTCTCACAGTGCTGGCGCGACCAATTGAATATTGCTTCTAAGCAATTGGCATTAATTTTTAAAAACTATTTCCAAAGCTTTAATTAGCAAAATCAACATCTGTTGAGCGCTTTGTACAATAAACAATCAAGATGCAATGTTATATTACAATACAATTATCAGCAAGAAAAACTTAATTGTATTATTAATAATTCCTGGCAGTCTTGCAATAGTTTAGCACAATATTAAATGCATGTCTACACTTTTGTATATACACACTGAAGGATCGAGTGACCAGAAAAAAGCTTTGCGCGTTTTACTTAACATTACTTCATTTAAAAACTAAACAAATTTTGAATGCAAGTCAACAGACAGATCCGCCAGATCCACAACTCACAGTTTATAAGAACTGAGCGTTAGCGGTGGTTTTGCGGCTTCCGAGCCGGTTATAGATTTGTGATCGGATCGCTCATGCTCTGACAACCAGGCCATCTGAAAGAAATAAGTTGAATTTAAGTTGTCATTTAAATGGTATTAATGGGTTTCGTAGCTTACCTTCTGTTTATGCTGCTGGGCAGCATCATTACATCTGTCTAGCACCATTTTCTCCGTTAATAAGCCATCTTCGGAAGCGTACACAGCAGCTTGCCATGCCACGCCCAACTTGGATATTTCACGACCCGACATGCCCTCGCATAGCTGCGCCATTTTGGTGCACGTCTCTCCATAGTCAAAGGTATCCAGTTTGAAACGCCTGAAAGACAGTTTCTTGAGAATTCCAGTTTTTTTGAATACTGACCATTTTACTTACTTGGCACCGGATGCCGCTGGCTGCAGCACATATTTATCAAAGTACAGACGCAGCAGACGCTCACGTTCTTCTAAACCAGGCAAGGTGAACTCAACCATCTCATCCAGACGATCATTGATAGCATAATCGAACTGTTCGGGCGTATTCGATGCCAGCACAAGCATGAATTTGGGATTCTGTTCCGAAGTCCTATACAGGAAAGCATTAAGCGCCGCACGCAAATCCTCCGATATCTTCTCCGATGAACGCTTACGCAAAAACGCATCCGCCTCGTCAACGAACAGCAACAAGCCGCGTCTTGAGGTATGCGACCAATCAAACACTTTATGTATGGCCGTAACGCCCTCTTTGCCCATGGGCGCGACATCACCACCGGTCATAATGGCAAAATCCATGCCAGAATGCTCGGCCAGCTTCTTGGCAAACATGGTCTTGCCCGTTCCGGGTGGACCATGCATCAACACGTTGCGATACAATCCACGATTGATGCGCGTATTTTTCGTGGCAATTGCAATATCACGCAATCGCTCTTCCAGCTTGGGATTCAGCACAACGCCTTGCAGGGCATCAGCGGGCTTGGCCCGCAAGCGTTTGATATAGTTGACCGGATGCTTGAGGGCATCAAGGAAAGCAAAACGTGATGTTTCACCCACAAGCGTCGGCTTACCGATCCGTGCCTCAATGTAACGCGAAACAACACCAGTTGCACCCTTGGCACTGTATACGCCCAGGGCAAGCAGCGACAAGCCACCGGCGGCAGTCAGCACCTTATCCCAATCGGTCAACATGGCTTCAGCACCGGCACCAATCACTGAACCAGCAGTGCTACAATTATTAACACATCGTTATAGGTTGTCAATAGGTTCAATCACATAGTCAAACTTACCGTATACCCTCAAGGACTGTGGTACGATGCTCCTCTGCTTTCAGCCGAATCTTCTCCAGATTAATGTCACGATTCTCGCGATCCACACGGGCTTTAGCGCGCAGCTCATGCTCCAGAAGTTTCAGACGATTCTTCTCCTTCATTTCAATCTCATGCTCAATGGTTTGGCGACGCATGGCCTCCTGACGCTGTACGCTCTCCTCCTGCTTGCGTAGATTGTCCTCCTGGACTCGCTGCTGCTGGACGAGCTGATCTTCGTACCGCTTGCGCGATAATTGATCCTGATACTGGGCACGCTGTTGCTGCTGCTTAGTCTCCTCGATAAGCGTCTTGCGTCGCTCCTCATGATCGATACGCTTTTGTTCCACCTTCGCCTGCTCGATATGCGCCTCGTATTCCTTGACCTTGGTGTTGTATTCCTGCTGCCTGGTGCTCTCCTGCATCTTGGACAACTCCAGGGCCTCCCGCGCATGTTCTGTAAGGGTTCAATCAGTCAGTTACACACATACCCACACACACACACACACACGCACGCACACACACACATACGTCATTTAGAGTTGAGGCATCGGTTATGCAATGCGCACAATGGATGATGAAATATGTATGTGCGTACGCATAGAAGACACTTACTTGACCGTTCCAGCGTTTTGGCAGCATCCGCAGCACGTTCGAGTGCTGAGGAATCAAACCTGTAGGCCTCCATTGCCTTGCGTTCGGCCTTTGTAAGTTGCGTGTCACCTCCACGCTCGCCGGCAGTTTTGCCCTCTGGATTATCAGCGCCATCGGGAGCACTAATTTCCACTGGCTGCTGACGATTTCTTCCTAATAACCACGACATTTCAATATGATTTACGCACTGACAATGTTGACAACCACTCAAAACGTAATTTTGCCACAACTAACGCACGAAATACCCAAAAATAAATTGTTGTAGCGCTTTTTTTTTCAAACCCTCTCGACAACGTGATTCTAGTAGTGATGTAAGAAACCCATCGATATATATTTTTGCTTATGCGATAAAATTTGGTCTTGAGGTATCGATGTAAATCAATCGATTGTTACAGGTTGGTTATAATTGGCTGTTTTTGTTTTCTTTTTGTACGAGTTTTTAATAAAAATGTGTGTTAAAAAAATAGACAGAGTTTGCTGATACTAAGAATATCGTAAAAGAAGAATTGTTTTAAAGAACTTGTTTAAATAAAATTTCACAGGTTATTCGTTTAATTTTTTTTTGTATTTTAATAAGCAATTTTATTACTGATTCTGTTAAGCCCAATTTACACGGTCGGTTTCCGACCGACACTTTTTGACCGATGGAAAATGTTGCCATTCAACAAGCACCAAAAAATACCAAACAATACCAAAAAATGTCTTTCTCACATGTAAAGTTTGCTTCGATGACAAACCGACGCTCTAAAATTTTGCGTGTTCACACGAGACCGACGACTTATTAACGTAAAGTGTCGGTCGGAAACCGATCGTGTAAATTGGGCTTTACTAAATTATAAAAGTCGCAGGTGTACCTTAAGAATATCACTGTGATAGTCACAGTGATCAGATCACTGGTACATCGATTTATCCCATCTCTAGTTGCAAGATGCAACAGCTGTTGTAAACAAATAGTTTTCTAGCTTATTTTTAACTGTTGCTGTTCTTTTGAAATCGACTTTAAAATCATGTTTGAGCGTAACCAAAAGACTATATTTGTGCTAGACCACACTCGCTACTTCAGCATATCCAGCGAGCAATACATATCGATGGATTATTTAAAGGGTAAACCGATTCCTGAAACGGCTGCCGGTGGCAGCTCCGCAGTTGGCGGCACGCAACTCAGTAAAAGCTTGTGGACCTGTGCCGTGGAATCTTCCATAGAATATTGTCGCATAGTTTGGGACCTTTTTCCGGGCAGGAAGCATGTGCGTTTTATAGTCTCCGATACGGCTGCCCACATTGTGAACACCTGGAGCTCAAGCACACAAAATATGTCGCATGTGTCGAATGCCATGATGATGGTTAGTGTGCCATCGCGTAGTATACCACAATCCTCGGACTATTCGGTCATACACGGTCTGCGGGCTGCCATCGAGGCACTGGCAGAGCCAACCGATGAGCAAGCTCATGCGGCTCAAGTCGGTTGCCCCAAAATACCCAACAAGGGCCGCGTCATCTGCATCACTTCGGCAAGGGATAATACCAGCATGAAGAGTAAGTTGGCTGCAGTTTCTCACTATGCTCACTATTTAACACTCTGATCACAGGCTTGGAAGACATCTTTAATACTGTGCTGTTACAGCAAAATGCTTTGGTGGCGCCTTCCGGCAAGAAGGGTCTGCTTATTGACCACTGTCACTTGGTAATACTAAACATAGTACCATTGGGTGTGGAGTCCTTGGTTACAAATCGCAGTCTTCTCGATATTTCACCGCTGCTAGATGTGGAAATACATACAGTCAACGCTCCCGATATATCTGATAAATTGTTGCACCTTATTATGGGTCACTATGATCTGGCTAGCACCACGGTGACCAACATACCCATGAAAGAAGAGCAGAATGCCAATTCGAGCGCCAATTACGATGTGGAAATCTTACATGAGCGAGCTGCCCACACAAAAGTTTGTGGTCCGGACTTTACTCTGCCCACCAGCATAAAGTCGGGAACATCCTACGAAACGGTCACGTTGAAATGGTGCACACCTCGTGGTTGCGGCTCGTCAGACCTACAGCCCTGTGTTGGTCAGTTCAATGTTACACCTGTGGATGTCACCTCACGTCCGAGCTCGTGTTTAATCAACTTTCTGCTGAACGGCCGTTCCGTGCTGTTGGAGGTGCCACGCAAAACGGGCACCAAGACAACAAGTCATATGCTGTCTGCTCGCGGCGGTGAAATCTTTGTGCATTCCCTTTCGATCGCACGCTCCGCTATGGACGAAGCGCCCTCGATTATCGACGGACCTGGTGGACGAGTCTCCGATTATCGCATACCAGAATTGGGACAGCTGCTGAAGATGTCACGAATGGTGCCCCTAAAGACCAAACCCAAGGGCAAACTCTCGCCAGGCGAACATTTATGGCGACGAATGCCCCGCTACTTTCCCAGAACCACCAATGTGACCATTCTGTTCAATCTGCAGCGTCAGTTAACCTGGCTGCCACATTTTCTGCATCTGCTGGTCAAAGAGGACATGGACAAGCAGGAGGAAGTACGTTGTCAGCAGCAAATCCATGAGCTATACAAGAGCGCATCCCGTGGAGATATGTTGCCCTTTAGCAACACAAATAACATGCGGTTAGTTATTGTAGTTGATCATTAAATCAAATAGGCTAAAAGCTATCTTTTCCCATAGCCCCAAGGCGAGCAAAATCAAGGATCAGTATCGCCTATTCTACAGAGAACTGGAGCAGCTAATTCAACTGAATGTTCAAACATTGCACCATAAAAATCTGCTGGAAAGTTTGCAAAGTCTGCGCGCGGCTTATGGAGATGTCACCAGCAAATCTGAGGCGAGTGTCGCTCACTTGCGCTCCTACACAGAATCACCACTATCACCCGAACGCCTGGAGCCCAACAGCGTCGGTAGCAACAGTTCCAGCAGCCTTCTAAAGGCCAGCAAGCGTCGAATGTCCAGCTCCGGGCAGCGGTAAGTGGCATTTATTTCCATATAATATGAATACTTTAATTGAATACTTAAACTCTTTTGTAGCTCACTGCTGGACATGATTAGCCATGCAGAACGTAATCAAGCCAGCAAGCGATTGGATTTCTCTGGACGCCTTTGCACGCCGTTGGGTCAAACAGCCAAGCTATATCCCGATTTTGGAATTAAGGAGAAAGATGCGCTAGCACCTGGCATAATTCCGTCAAATCTAAAAGATGAATCCATTCGAAGTTAGATATACAAAAAGCGCCACGTTAAGATTACAATTAGTTATAATAAATATTAGTTATTGACAAGTTCCTGCTTACTTCAATGACTTATCAGTCCACCCTGGTGCCCATTTAGGAGGCTTTTCACTAGCTCTCTATTAGACCTTCCCCTATTTATTTCAATATCCACATTAATTTTATTTAAACTTTCCTATGTAGATTGTAAAAAAAACAAAAAAAAAAAAAATATATACATTAACGAAAAATTGTTCAATATAGAAATGGCCAATAATAGCACGGTAACGAAGGTGTTGCACGTCTCCGAGGAGGCAGCGCCCGCGGTGCACAGTGAGTTTTGTACCCTTGATGTTTTTGTATTGGAATAAATCGAAATCTGTTTGCAGTACCCGTTATAGTGGGCAACGAGCTGTTCATGCTCACCCAGCAGGATGTGAGGCGGGTGGAGGACACCCGTCACATGTCCTACAATCGGTTGACTCCCAATCAGTTTGCTGCTGGGGCGTTTGGCAACTCCCTCAATCAATCTCTGCCTGCTGCACCGATTAATTCGCTACAAAATTTCATCTCCCACTGTCAGCAAAACAGTCCGATGAATCACGAGGCAGCACAACAAACTGAAGAGCCAAGATCATTGGTGGCCAAAGTATCGAAGCAACTGAAATGGGCAAAATCCTGCAGTTCCTCAACACCATACCCGATAACCTACAGTGTCGGCACATCCACCAGCGGACTCGAGGCTCAAAAATACAAAAGTCGTCCGACTACGACGCATTGCAGCTGCCAGACAAGCGCACAGACCACCACCAAGGCCTGTAACACGGAGCCGCTCAAGAAACCAAACAAATGGTTCAAGAAGCAACGCTCCAATGATAGCTTGTCCGAGTCTGGCAGCCATGCGCCGCAGGATCAGCCAAGTGAGACGACAGTGACGCCATCAGATCGGCGTCGAAAGCCGGTGGTGCCACCTTATTGTGTGGTAAGCGAGGATTACGATGAACAGCAAGCTCCATTTTGAAAAAATCAAAAGTTTTATTTACATTTTATAATATTATGTGTATTCTATGTCCTTCTTTGTCTCCTGGCATTAACATAACGCACTTAGAGATTTACTTTTTATCAATTGTTTCTTCGACAATTTCGGCTGGGGCAATTGTTTCTTTTTCTTCTTTTTGGGTGGCTTCTCTGCATCCTCATTCGGCTGGCCGCTGAAATAACGCTTTGGTTTGCTGTGCTCCCGTTGCTCACGCTTCAATTCCTCCGGTGTGCAGATCCGCAAATAGAAATCTTTCAGCAGCAGCTTGAAATCTTCTAGCAGTGTATCCTTATTCACCTGGACTTTGCCGCTGGAACAGGGCGTGCATGCCTGCAGCTCATTGACCTTAAAGGATTTGGGGGCAAACTCGCTGGTTGGTCGCCACATAATGGCCAGCTCCTTGCCGCCGTGAGGATTGTAAAAGAACGCTGCATGCTCCGAGTAGGCAGCCTAAAGATTAAATAAATAGAACGTAAATAAAGCGGCATTGTAATTGATTTCCCTTCACTTACCCGCAGCTGTTCCACAATCCTGGCCAATTGTCGACTGCCCGCTAAGGGTAAACGGAAATTGCGTTGACTCAACGGCACAAAAGGCGAACCGAGGTCATAGCACAGCGTATTCGTCACCAGATCCGGTTTAAGTTGTATGACCAGATCATAACCCTCACCCGAGGGCACAAACAGCTGAGCGGGACGCACAAAGCCCAGTTTCTGCGACATCAGACTCGACTCGATGAGCTGCAGGGCGTGTCTGGCCAACAAAGTGACTCGAGCCAGCACTGGCTTGTTGGGCAACTCATCCGTGGTCCACAGACGTCCAGCATGCTGTTGATCGTACGAGGTGGCCAAACATAATGGTGGATAACTCTCACGATCGCTGCGATAACTGTGCTCCAAGTCCGTGATTTGTTGCTCTGCAAAAGCGAGAGAGGGAATAAGATATTATTAAGATTGCAAATCAGAGAATAAAATGAGAGTTATAGGTCTGCATGAATGCACTCAAAATGACAAATGAAACGTTTACACTCAAAACGAACGAGAGAACTTGAAAACCTTTGGCTGAATGAAGAGCTCGAGTAAGACTCAGTAGGCGAACATGCACTCGTAGAGGCCTTAATGTGAATGACTGAATGAGAAGTTGAAACATATAATTTTGAAAAACATTCTGAAATTCATTTATTTCTCAGAAATTAAATTAACGACTTGAAGCTATTTTAGATCATTTTTTAATTTTATAATGAATTTACATAAGTATACACTCAGACCAACACTTATTCGTACACCCTTTTTTACTTTAACAGCTATGTAAATTAAGTCTTCACAGTAAAAAGAATATATTTGGAAAGGTCGATTAAATTCCGTTTGAATGATGCAAAACTTTCTTTAGCCCATTAAAAGCCCATTGAAAATATTGAATTTAAAAATTCTATTTTTAAAATTTTTTTCTCGATATTTTACAAAAAATTATTTTAATGCAAACAAATTCTTCAAACAATTCTAAGACTGATTGCACAAAAAAATTTTCAAAAATATTTTTCCTAGTATTTTTTATACATTTTTGAAAATCCTTTGCCACGCCATTTTCCGCCTCCGTAAATCGCAAAAAGCCACCACACGCACAGTTTGCAAGATATTAGGATTTTTTTTACTCATTTCCGTTAGCTATTATTATTACCTATCGTCCTATTAAATCGTTACAAGATCGGACAAATAGAAAGGTGGTAATGGCTTATTAAAGCTTTTAAGCAATATAAGTGCCTAAAAGCATGCAATTTTAAATTTATTTAAGTAAGTAACGGGTATCCTATAGTCGGGAGCTCGACTATAGCCTTTCGCACTTGCGATATGTCGTAAAAAAGCTAAACTGAAATTACACATTCGAAAAATTCGAATTTGTTTGACAATGCCAATGTCATCTGACGTTTTTACACCTTAGTTCATTCGAACTCATCTCGTATGAGTGCCGAACGCTTGGAACAAAACTTCACTCAAAAACATACAAATTCAATCGTAGTATGCCTTGCATTCAACTCATTCAGAACCATTCAATTGCATTCAGTTGGACTCACTTTAAGAGTGCATTCATGCGGACCTCTAATTAAAATCAACTTATAATGTCGACTTACCTGTCCAGCTGTTGTTGAAATTCAGAAGGAACAGTTCGCCATTCCAATCGCTATGGGCGAGCAGCTGCAGGAATCGAATGAAACCCGTTTGGGGCGACACTGTTGAGTGCGGCGACTGTCGCTGCTGGAAGAGATGTGCGACCAGCAGTTCCGTTGCCATGCTCGGCCAGAGACCATCATCCAGTAGCTGGGCAGCCAGCCAACGCTTCGCAATCAGTACTGTGGGTCCAAATGCACGATGTGATTGATGCAACGCATGCAATGCTCCACTAACCCGAGGGAGAATGTAATGCCGTCGCTCCAGCTCACGACTGGCCGGATTGTCCACGTAGGTGATGATACCACGTTCCGTTTGCTGCTGCTTCAGCAAGGCCAGCTCCTTACTGTGCGCCAACTCCAATATGAAGCAGAAGCCTTGTTTCAACACCATCAAACCGTCTTTGCATAGCACCGAGTGTAGTTTATGCTGTGCCTTCAGCTGCTGGCCAATTTGTATGAGGAAGGCGGTCTTTAGGCTGCGCAATGCACCCAACTCACTGGGCCATTTGCCACTCGGGCCCAGTTGAATGATCACACGCAGCACTTGAGTTGCATGCATGCGATCGGCCACCAGACGAGCCTGCGGCACCGGCGGCTCTGGCTCACAGTAGCGGAAAACCGGTGAAATACCTGATATCGACACTATGTCCAGGGGCAATTCCTCTAGACTGTGCAGCTGGCGGGCCAATGCATCATAGCAGTGTATGACATGTGGAGTAAGTGCCTCGGCATCTGTTTCCTGTTGCAACTTTAGTTTTGTCTGCAGTTTTGACACCTTAAACGAAGGTGTTAGCGAGTAGACAACATCCAGCTCACCGCCAATATACTGCACATCACTGGGCTCCAGCTGCAACTGATGCTCCAGCAGATGCAACACTATTTGTCGCACTATCAAACGCTTCTGACTGGGCGCATCCGTTGCCGCGCCCCAGACAACAGCCTCCGTTATGCTGCCGTCTTGGAAGCGACGCAAATTGGATTTATCGCCCCAGAATTTGCGAAACTCGGCAGCGCCATTGGGATCCTCGTTGGCTGCGGGACCCTTGTCCAGCACCTCATACGCGTGCTCCGGATCAAGTATAAGACCCAACTGCAGGCTGCGACCAATTACAGGCGCCTTGCTGTCCACTGACCACGGGCTGGAGGGTATCTCCAGTGGCAGAATGGCATGAATGCGTTGTCCCAGACCCTTTTGCAGCAATCTAAGGAAGTAAATGTTATTAGTTTTCAATTATATTTAAATCAGGGATTAAAACCCTAAACGAGACCGTAACCTTTAACCGATAAAAACCGATTGAAATTTAAAACCGTAACTGAAACCGTAACCGAAAATAAACTTTTCATTTGACCCTTAAACCGAAATAACCGTTTAGTAAACCGTATCATTTCTAAGGGTTCAAACATCCAAAAAAAAAAACTTTTTTTCAATCTTTTTTTCCAATTTTTATAAAAAAAATTGAAAAAAAGTTTTATTTTTAATTGTTTTTTTTTTTTTAAATTGCAAATAAAAGTTATGGTGTAACTTTTAAATACAATTTTGAAACCATATTTTTATTACAAAAATGAAAAAAAAAAAAAAAAATTTAAAATCGAAAAATTTTTAACTGTTTCGATTTTTTCCGACTTATCGGGGGTGCCACAGGAATCGCTTTCGCTGGAATTTCACTTAAATTTCATACAAATTTAAGTGAAATTCAAACGAAAGCGAATTCTGTGGCACCCTAGTATAAGTCTTGTTTGCGATCTCTGATATTTTGTTATTAGTTTTGTATTTTTTTTTTTTATTGATTTTCAATTTTATTTTTGATTTTAATTTTCTTATGTTTAGTATTGAATTTTTATTTGTGGTATTCATGATCGAATTTTCATTGCTCTGAATAAGCGCAAATAAAATAAATTTGTTAAATGAAATATTAAAATTGTTAAAATTTAACTAAACTACATCAAACTGAAGAATATGTGAAATAAATGTGGGAATGAAACATTAAGAAAGAAATGCATTTTAAAATATTATTTTTATATTATTAATTTATTTATAATATATTAAACCATAGCGGTATTTCAAACTAAAACATTCAAAAACCGGTTCACCGTTACGAAACCTGTATTCAAAGATTTTGCGTAACCGACAACCGAAAACCTTAATAACATAACGGAAACCGTAACTGAAACCGATATTCGTTTCGGTTTTAATCCCTGATTTATATGGAATGCGAATACTTACTCTGTGAGTAACTTGAGCAACTGTGGATAGGCATAGTTGGCATAATTATACTTGACTTCTGGCTGTACATGCAGTTGCAGTAGCTGATCCACACTGCCTGGATTCGTAATTCTGAAAAAGTGAGATAGATTTAAATTTAGATAGTTAAATTTCGATTAGAATTACTAATCAATTAAATTATTTTTAAGAAATAATCGTAGTCTCTATATAATTCACTGTTGAAAAACTTGTGATTATTTAATGATTACGATTACAAAAACAGAAATAATCTCAAATTATAACAATTATTCAAAAATAGTCAGAAAAAATCAAAAATAATCTTTTTGAGTATTCGGATTAGTTTTGATTTTTTTCTGATTATTTCAGTTGTCTTAGATTATTTATGACTATTTAGTAAAAATCAAATTATTTTGAACAAAAATTGTTCTTCTTTTAATAACAACACAGAAGATATTTAACTTAGTTATAGAACTTCGAAGAAAGCATCCCTTGAGTTTAATACGCCATTAACATCTTTGTCGCCAGTTTGAACGACTTTTTTTCGTTTGCCGGTATTATAAATGGCCCTAGACGGCAATCATTGGCTAACTTTTCGTTTGAAAAATTAGTTTTAATGTTGGCAAATTCAAAAATTTGTTTTTAACTATGTATAAGAAACTTATGTACTATTTTAGTGTAACTAAAATAAATAGAATAAACATTTTTGTAATAAACTGTTTTGCTCAAAATAATTTGATTTTTGCTAAATAGTCATAAAGAATCTAAGAAAACTTAAATAATCAGAAAAAAATTAAAAATAATCTGAATACTCAAAAGGATTATTTTTGTTTTTTTTCCGATTTTTTTTTAATAATTGTAATAATTTTAGATTTTGTTTTGATTTTTTGTAATCGTAATCATTAAATAATTGGGCAAAACCGAAAGTAATCTTGTTTAATCATAAGTTCGACTTTTAAACCAAATTAATCTAATTACTAATGATTATGATTACTAATCATTATTTAATAGGCATGGCTTTAGTCGAGACTTCGAGACGGACTTACTTTAGAATGTTATCCATTCGAGTGTAGAGCGGTGACTTTTGCATGAATATGTGCGAGAAGCTATTGACCTTAATATCATTTAGCAAATCCACCGCCAGCTTGGCCTCCGCACAGACAGCCTTATAGACGGCCAGGGGCAGATTGGCGCACAGATTGTAATAGCCCGTTGCATCCATGAAGCACACATCGTAGTAACCAGCTAAAGTGCTCAGCTGATGCTTCTCCGACTGTTGTTGGGCTAGCGTTATGCCCTGGGTCCAATCGCTGTTGGCCAACTGATTCCAGACGGTGCGAGCCACCTGGTAACTGCTGCTGGACAGATGCAGTAAACGATGCTGGGACAAGTAGACAATGTATGCAGCCAGAATATGGGAACTGAAGCCACTGTAGCCCACATCGAGCTGGCGTTGTCGGAGCCAAACTTTAAGTAGCAACAATCCCTCCTGAAAGTTGCGTCGTCCTGTAAAGGAGCTGAGTAGCAGCGCTTCATTCTGCGCCAGCGTCAGATCGAATAGCACATTGGCATTGTAGTGCTGGGTGGCAGGCAATGCTTGTTTCTCATCCCACTTGTCACCAAAGGCAGCTGGTCGAATATTGTTATTCCAGGGCACAAAGCGACTCAGGGAAAAGATCTCCGAAGGCGCCGTGATATACAGCCGGAACATAATGTGGTTGCCCAGTTTGGCGGCAGGCGTCATCTCTAGCACTGGTTTCAATGGATTGTTCGCATGGTAGTTGTATACAAACTGATCCGCGGCAAATGCAGGTACCTCTTTAATTTTACTGGCCACCGATGCCAGATATAGTGCACGCTTTTGGTCGTAAACTAAATTGAGGTAATCTTCCTTTTGAAAGCATGCTGTGGGCATCTCTAGCGCCACATCCACTACAATCTTTGGGCCCAGTAATGTGCCGATTGCGGCAGCTCCAATTAACTTGGGCGCTGACGTCGGTGTTAAGAACTGAAAGTTGAATGGTTTCTTTTGCAGATGCAGAGGCACCTCCAACTGGCATGCGTCCAGCAATCCATCGGTCAGCTCCTCTACTGCAGTCGTAAATGTCTCCAGCCAGGTACTAATAAAATTGCTGTATTTCGGCTTGATTTGAACTTCTTCGAGCATTTCCTTAACTTGCAGTTTGAATAGATTTGAGTGAAATAAGTTGCGTGTATCTCGTAGCTCCTTAATTTCCTCCAATGTGGGAGGCTTCACGCTCTCTGCGTGCTTCATCTTCTTCTTCTTTGACTCGCTAGCTGATATGGGCACCTTACGTTTTTGCGCTGTGGTTTCATTTGGTTCCTCGAAGCCATCATCGCTGCTAGCGGCGTCCGCAGCATTTTCGTTGTCACTGTTTTCCTCGCTGTGTGAATCCAACATCGAGTCGTCTGTGGAGTTCCGGCTTGCTGCAGGAAGCTTTACATCGACATTACTTAAGGCACACTTTTTTCAATTAATATTTAAAACTTACCAGTTTTTGTTTAATTGCTTTGATTTTACCCATTTTGAACGCTAAATTGAAAAATATAACTTCTTTAATTTTCCAAACAATACGCACGTGTTTCTTTAGAGGTGGAGAAACATCGAGTGAAACATCGAAACCATCGATGTTGGGTAGGCCACTATCGTATTCTATATTTTTAAGAAACAACAAGTAAACAATCCTGAAATTTATGACCCTCTAAAATATAGGGAGGAAAGAATTTCAAATTACTGTGAGAAATATGTTAAATAACAATCCTTTTCACAGACGAAAGGCGTTTTAAAAAAATTGTTATGTGTTCAAGCGAACATCGAAAACATCGGTAGAGACACACACCTCTAATGCATTAAGAGACAACTCTAGCAACCGTGTGGCAGCCTTGGCTCCCAAATCACGGTGGCAACCATCAGGCCACAGAAGAACTCAATTTCCACGTTTTAAAAAAAATTAATTTGCTTAATTTTGAAGCTAGCATTTAGAAAAATATACACGAGTTTTTATTTTATTTTTGATGATTTTCTTAAGTTTTTTTTAGAATTATTATACCAACTTTACTTTGCGAAGAGTTATGTGCACCAAACGAATTTTAAAATGAAGTTCATTATTTTCTAAAATTTATAGTTTTTTTTTGGATTTTCTGAATTGTACTTTTATTGATTTATTATAATTCAAACAAATAAAAATAATCACATTTAAATTTAGCGCCAAGAGAAATAGAACAAATTTTCGATTTTTTATGAATTATCGTAGTTTGCTGATGGCTGGTGTTGCCGTTTTTGATACTTTAAGTGGCATATTTATGCTTCGCAATCCATACGAAAGATGGCGCCTCAGCTTTCAAACATGTGGCAGGCTCTGTTGCAAGAAAAAGGTCGATCTTCGGTATTTTATAAAAAAGGATCTCATCTTACCTTTTCTTTTACTTGGAATTAAGAAATACACATTTACCCATTTAAGGTTGCTAATTTTCTGTTCGAAATTTTTTTATTTGAAATTTACCCAACGGGCTTGTAATGATCCCCTCTTTAATCTGAATTCTAATTAAAGCCGTACTATCATCATAACCCTGCCAAATTATTTTTTTTTTAAGAAATTTATTGAAAAAAGCGTCACAGTTTAATTTGCTTTTTTTTTTAGTATTTTGTACCTTTTTCTATGGTATATTTAGTATAAGAAACAGTGTTGCCAGCTAGCTATATTGTTTTGGTATTCCGGAAATTTTTTGATACAGCAACACTTCTTTTGAGTGCTCAATGTGCGTGTGTGTGTGAAAGGCAGGGGAAAAAGTCGCTCCATTTTTCTCGTGCTCTCCTGCGTACGTTTAATTTTGCAAAACAATTTAATGGCGAATCGCCCAGATATTAAAAAAGTGTTTGCTTAAGTTGTACAAAAAAAGCAATTACAAAAAAGCAGCAAGGGCACGTTAAAAAAATGTTTTAGTGCATAATCGCATGCATACACTTTCCAACTGCAGAAATCGGCTAGCGCTTGTGTGTGTGTGTGTGTAACTGTGTATGTGCGCGCGTGTGTAAGTGAGCAATGAAAAATGAGGCGTAGGTGAGGAATATGTGCAAAATTTTCGAAAAGGTACAAATAATAAAAGTTCTATCATTGACTTAATTTAATTGCCTAATTATAAAAAAAAAACAGAAACGAAACATTTATATGACGCGCTGGCAATGAAAAAAATATGGCAAATTCAGGCAGTTGCACCCTGTTATAAAAAAGAAGCTTTTTGCGTGCCGAAAGCATCTAAAAAGCAAACGAAATAAAAAATCACGTACATAGAAAGTGTGTATTTTGAGTGGCCTTCTTGTTAAAAAAAAGCCAATATGAATAATTTTTGCTATTCTCATCAATCTATCTACATACGTGCATATAAGTATACGCACTAATTGGCCTAATTTTATGGGGAACTTCCTCCGCACTGTAAATGCATCTGAAGTTGCAGTGTTGTTTAATAACTAAGTAATTAAATTTTGGTAGGGGTCAAGGCTTTGTTAAATGTTGTTCGAAAATTGTTTAAATATATTGACAACAACATTTGCAGCAATTATGCGCAAACATAGCACATGAAAATCAATGTATGCGACAGGCTCTCTCAGCTTTAGTGTGACCGTTTCTGGCCAAGCAAACATACCACAAAATACTGCACTGGTATTTTTTGATAACATTGAAATAGTAAATATTTGAACAATTGCTGATGCCAATTTAATTAATTAATTATAATATTAATGCAATACTTGTTTGTATCTTTTTTTTTTAAATTTGCAGCCCGTCTACCACAACAACGCACAAGCCGAAGAGAAAGTCCAATTAAATAATATTCAACGTGCACGCGCCAAATACGATCTAAATTGTTTGACTACACGATTTAAATAATAATAATAATTAAAATATTATTGTTTGTTGTCGTTGGCGTAACATTTGCAAAATACGTCAACGATACTTTACAAAATTTTGTGGGGGAAAAATGTGCAAAAGTGTGTTTGTTAAATTGTTAGCCAAAATTATTTGTTTACCTAGTACTACATAGAACGTAACTGCCTTTCTTAATCTAACATAAAAACAACAACAACAACAATTCGACGCACCAGGCAAGAAAGTAGGCACACACAAGTAAAGACAAACACATAAACCCAAACAAAACTGCATAGAACAACAAAACAGTCAACAGAGTCAACCATTTTGAAGAAAATGCTCAAATTTAATAATTAAATGTCAAGCAAAAGCAAAAGCAAAAGCAGCAGCAAAAGCAGCAACAGCAACAGCAGCACTGAGACCACAGCAAATACTAGAACAACAACAAAATCTGTAAGCTAACAACACCAATCAGAGAACAGTTAGGCAGTTGCGGCAGTTTTTGGGGCTCAGGAGGAGAAGAAGAAGAAGGAGAAGGAGAAGGAGCGCAACAGTGGAACCTGCCTGCTTTCCTTCCCGTATGCATTGGACGCATGCGCGACATGCGTGGACGTTAAGTGAGTGTGAGTGTCTGAGAGTGTGTGTCTCTGTGCGTGCGTGTGTGTGTGTGTGCGTGCATGTGCATTTGTGTGCACACGCACAACTGCAACAAAAAACAACAGAAATACAAAAAAAAACAAATCCAACACATTCAACAGTTTAAACAAACTCTCTGAGCAGCAATTTCGCATTTCAACTACGTTTTGGATCAATCTTATCAACAATCAATAGCCGTTGCTATTTGTTTCATTTATTATCTTTCAAAATTGTGTGGAAAGTGATTGCGTTTTTCAAACTAAATTCAAGGGAGCGTGCCGAATATAACTCTACCATCAGTATCAGCAAGAACAACAACAACAACAATCACAGCTTAAAGTAAACAGCAGCAACAATAATAACAACAACAACAACGACGACGACGACGACATGCAGAGACGGGAGCGGCAAACCAGGTGAGTGCTAAACCCCAACAAATCTCCCATTCATATATCGTACTGTATGATTATGATTAGTGTAAACTCTTTAAGGGGGTCTTCTCATTCAACCCCGTTTTTTGACCCTTTTTAAAAAATTCTTATTTGAAAACGCAAAGAATAATTGTTAACTTTTTTATTTATTGTATTACAAAAGGTTCAAAGTAAATAAAAAAATTGTTTTTGCCTCGATACGAGGGCTGTTCAAAAAGTATAGATGTAATTCTGGGCTGAACCTCAAGCTTAATTTTGTGATTTTTTTTGACAAAATGGCGGCCGTTCAAAAAAAAAATTTCAGTTTCGGGCTTTTTTTTTGTAGTTTAGTGTAAAAAAAAAATAGTAAAAATTTTTTAAAATTATGATTGAGGTAGGGGCCATAATGGTGACAATTCTGCGTCGATTCCACTTTGTTTCATGAAAATCGGTTCAGTTGAACTGGAGATATCATGGCCGCCAGTTCGAAAAACGTGGTTTCGAGATAAACGCGTTTAAAGTTTTGACTTCCCTTGCATTAACATTAACATTGCTGGATAAAAATGGCCATATCTCCTCAAGTATTTCGAATTTCTAGAAATCCTTTTAGGGGCATATTCACAACTACCCAAGCTATAAATAAATGCAAAAAAAAAAAAGTCGAAAAAAAAAGTTGCTCAATGAGAAGACCCCCTTAATGCAATTGTTAGATAATTCCGTTTGTGGTATGACAAGACTTCAATTTACCCTATTTTTCCTATCTCCGAATATTGTTCGTAGATCTGCAATTATTTTATTTAATATGCATTACACTAATTAAGCCAAATCACATCATAGATATCTCTTCAACATTATTTACTGAAATGACAAAGCCTACCTTATTTTGACCTGACAATGATCTTGTCAAGATAATAAACGCTCTCTCTTCGCTGAATCCATTGCTTAAACATTTAAGCTTATACAATTAATATTTGAGTAAATATACCAGAAATTAAAGAAATTCTTGCTGAGTGTCGACTTCACAACAATTTCACCAAATGTTTGTTATCTTTAAAACTTTGATAAGGCGTAGAAACCAGTTCATTATAGTGTTATCAGGCTGTTGTTGAAACATACATAAATTCGCAAAATGTTTGACGATTAGATAATTCCAGAAGAAATAATACGTCAATGCGCTGCAGATTATTAATTTATATATACTGTAAAGAAAATATTCTTGGGCCAATTTTCTTAACGTCCTACTTAAGATTTCGATTTTATAACTAAAAGATACTTTGACGTATAATATATATTAATTAATGTCAAGTAAACAATTAATATACTCGTAAAAAACAATTAAATTTTGAAAAAGGGATTGTAAAAAAAATATATTGTTAACTATGTTGCATATTTTGCTTAATCCACTTTGCATTTAATAATCTTTCGAGCTGTATTTTTTTGTTATTTTTTTATAGCTGCGCTGTAAAATAATCATATATTTAGATTCTCAGAAATTCTGACAATAATAACCAACAAGTTGGCAGCACAGACTCTTTTGATTCTCATGGGGAATTACATTTTTATCAACGTCATATTTTCAATATTTTAATTCATACAATTAAATAAACTTCCAGTCTCTCTTAGCAACATAAATTTGTATCTACATAAGCTGTTTATTCAATGCCAAAAGTATTTGCCATTGAGAAAAAGTTGCAGATGACACCTGTATGCTCTGAAAATTCTATATTACTCAGATGCATGTGTGTGTAAATGAAAACCAATCGATGCTCTCTTTTCTTTGAGTATTTACTCTGCTGCGTGGCTTTCGTCATTAGCCTCAAAAGAAAGAAAGAAAGAAAGAGTCGAAGCCACAAATTGAGTAGATTTTTGTTTTGATTTGCTCATTTATTTCTATATTTTTTTTTTGCTGTTTTGTTGATTTTCCTAATAATCTATTTATAGCAAACATCATTTCTATTTAAACTTGCTTATTTTCTTTTGATTATTTTCGCCACTATTTGGTGCTTTTCCGCACATTTCTTGCCACTTTTGTAATGCGATTTCTTGTTGTCACGGGGGTTGAAGAATAAAATGGGTTTTAAAATCTATAATAGATGCGAGGCCTCCGCTAAGGAAGCGGAAAGTCAAATACAAGCGTGCATACATTTAAATAAGTTATGTATAGAGATATTTGAATAGATATCGGCCTCTAGTGTCAGGCCATCGGAAAAGCGTTCGGCATCTGTGTGTGATTGTGTGTGAGTGTATCTATGTGTGTGGGTTGGTTTAAAGTTGTTGTTATTGCAAGTTTTGTTACCTTGCACTAGGTCTATTGACATTTCTAGGTTATTGCTAGTTTAGTTTGTCTTTTCATTTGTTTATAGTTTTCGTTTTTTGTCGCTTTCTTATTTCGTATTATGTGTTTTTTTTGTGCACTTTTGTTTTAGGCATATTAATTATCGTGCGGGTTTTTCCATTTCACGATGTTTTTAGACCCCGTACTTCAAAAAAGTAAAGGGGTCTATTAACTTAAAAAAAATGTGCGTAACAGGCAGAAGGAGGCGTGACAGACCCCATAAAGTATATATATTCTTAATCAGCATCAACAGCCGAGTCGATACAGCCATGTCCGTCTGTCCGTCCGTCTGTCCGTCTGTAAGAGCGCCTAGATCTCAGAGACTATAAAAGCTAGAGACTCCAAACTTGGTATGTAGGTTCGTCTATATTGGGAGCAGATCGAGTTTGTTTTAGATTTTGGATCGGACCACTATATCATATAGCTCCCATTGGAACAATCAGTTGAAAATCAAGTCTTAGTATGGAAAACTTTTTTGCTGTTTGAGATATTTCAACCAAACTGACAGAATATGTATAAAAGATGGTCCCATATATACTGACCAAATTTAATTGAAATCGGATTACTATATCATATAGCTGCCATAGGAACGATCAGTCGAAAATCAAGTCTTAGTATGAAAAATTTTTTTATTGTTTGAGATAACTAAATTAAACTGACGGAATATGCATATGAGATGGTCCCATACATACTGACCAAATTTGGTTGGAATCGAACTACTATATCATATAGCTCCCATAGTAACAATCAGTTGAAAATCAATCTTAGTATGGAAAACTGTTTTGCTGTTTGAGAAATTTCAACCAAACTGACAGAATATGTATAAAAGATGGTCCCATACATAATGACCAAATTTGATTGAAATCGGATTACTATATCATATAGCTGCAATAGGAACGATCAGTCCAAATAAAGTCTTAGTATGAAAATCTTTTTTGTTGTTTGAGATATCTTTATAATAAGTACGGGGTCTCCGACAGTCGAGTACCGCTCGACTGTAGCACCGCCGACTTGTTTTGTTTGTGGATTTCCCTTTCGCCAAAACCAGGAACTAATATTTTTTTGTACCAAAAGTGTTTATTGTTTTGGCTCCCTGTGGGACCAATAAGTTAACAAAAACAATGGGGCCTTGGGGAATAATTATTCGGGTAGTTTAACGACGTTAAGCGTTGCAAATAAGAATTTAATAAAACAGAGTTTGCGTTTAAGAAAGTAAAATGTTTGCTTGGAATTTTTTACTATTTTATTATATTTTTCTAACTAGATGTCTTTTAAAGATCTTTTTGATACATTCCTTTTTAGCCATATTTAATTCGCATTGAGAGAAATATCGTCAATAGCTGTTGCATTGTTAATTCTCTGTCATGTAAACATTTCTATTGCGCTTATTGTGTATTTTGTGTCTGGTCTGTCGTGATGTTCATAATTAAATGATTAAACATTTGACTAGCATTAATATTATTTAACCTTCAATCATTTGGTTTGAGACGTGCATGTATATTGCATACAGGCTGTAATTATCGGAGAAACCCTGAGAGCCTAGCGTTAACTTGGACTTGAGATTGGGGTTATTGAGCTTTCTGCTGATATGTCGCTTATTTGACCTCATTTAAAACGAGCGAGAGCAAGATAAAAACAGAGTGAGGGAGAAGCACACACAGATATTACTTGAGTGAGTGTGTGTGTGTGTGGGTTATTCGCTTGTTGTTATTAATTAATTAATTAAAATGCAATTAAAGAGTATTAAAATTTAACAAAAAATATGAAAATATACAAACTTTATTCTGTATAAAAATCCGTAATTAATGCCGTCAATGTAAACAGAATAAAAGCACTCCGTAAAAAGGAAAAACGAGAGCTAAATATACTCATAAAAGAGTTTGAGAGTGTTTCCAAGTCAACGCCGTCAAAGTCTCTCTTTCTCTCTCCTCTCTCTACTCTCTTTGTCTCTGTCCTGGCATCTGAGACCGACCTGCTGCGTTCATTAAAAATAACTGCAATTTTTTCTTCAACTCAACTTTGGCCGTCGTTTCTTTCACTCAGACGGATTGACAGACTTGGCCTTTTGGTTAGTGAATTATTCGACGTGGTTACACGAACAACTACCAAGAAAGAAAACTGAAAATTGAAAACTTGACCAACTTGTTAGCGCTTCTAATGAGTCAACGTCTTTCGTCTTCGGCGACGCGTCGTTGACGTCGGAAAAAAAAGTGCCAGACGTTGATAAAGATGACGACGCAGTCAAAGACAAATAGAGCGGCTGCAGAGCCAGCTCTAACAAAAAAAAAAAAGGGAAGGAATGAGGGAAAGGGGGGGGGGGGGGGGCTTTAAAAACTTTTCAAAAATACTTGGCGTTTGCTTTGCACTTGAAATCTCTAGAGCGGGCGAAAGAGAATTGCCGCAAGAGTGCAAAGCAACTTGTGCAAGGATTTGAATAATAAATGTGTAATATTCATCGTAGTGAGAGCTTTTATGGCAGAAAAGAAGGAGAAGAAAATACTTAAAAAGATATAATAGTTATATAATGACCAGATTTAACCATAAATATTTAACTAGAATTCAAATTATAATAAAGTTATTGATGGTCTTTGTCGTTTAGTGAATATTAATTTTTATGTAAATAGCACAAATATAATTCTTTACTGAAGAAACATTAACATTAAAATTAAATATTGTTATTATTATTATTGTATTATTTTCTGGGATTACACTAATGTCTATTTACTGTCGGGTATTGTTTATGGGGTGGTGGGGGAATAATGTATTAGCTCACACAACAGTTAATCAACACTGGCTGGGCTGTCAACGCCTTCAGGCGCGCCCCTCAAGCAGCTGTCAGTAATGAACAGCTTATATCTGTCAGTCACTTGACACTGCCATTCACAGTGAAGTGCCGTCTGTTAAACTGCTTATCACTGTAAAGGACTCTTCTGGTTCTGGCTGCGTTGTCATGGACATGTCAACTTGCTTTAAGCCAACCACATGCATACACTGAGTGCAGTCAGAATCGTACAATTATTTACATTTGCAAAGTGTGATTGATAAATATATCTATGTATGTTTTTGTGCTAATCTCTAATGCAAACAATTTGACTTTAATATAGGCATGTTAATTTTTTAAGAAAAATACAAAAATCAAGTCAAAACAATAACTTTACTAACGGTATATTGAAAACTTTAAGATAAATGTAAATGAAAATTTTCTTCTTTCTAAGTCATTTCATGACTCACACTTTGGATGCCTTATTGAACTTTGCACCTAGTTTTTCTTTTTCTTCCAAGTCTTCTGTCAGCTGTGCATGTGTGTGTGGGTGTGTTACTGTTTGCTTACGCTCTTTTAATCTCATCGATTTGTTTGACAGGCTTTTACTTTGCACCTTGTTCGTCGTCTCCATCTCTCTCTGTCTCTGTCCTGCTCGCTAAGCTATTGGCTTCAAGCATGACTGGCATCTAATTTAATTAGATGAAATTTTCACACTATTGGCTTTCTTCGACAGTCGTTGCTATTGACGTCCATTTGCGGTGCAACTTTTTTTTATTTTTATACAAACGAGTATATTTGCGGTAATTAAAGCTCCATTCCTTCTCCTCATCCTTTTCACACATCTTGACAAGGTGTTTTATAAATGAAAGCAAGTGAATTTCCTATACGTATATGTATTTACATTTGTAAGTATGTAACGCTGAAACCGTTCAAGCAAAGTAATCATCGTTTCACTTATCAACAATTGATTTCTGTTTTTATGCACACGTTATTTAATTTCTTACGATTGCTTCTCACACACACACACACACACACACACGCACACTCATACGCTCACGTTTACGCCCACACGTAGAAACGTTTCTATTTGACGACCACTGCACTCATTCTTAATTTCTTCCTTTTGTTCTCTTTTCGTCTCATTTACAATGCGTCTCCACTTACATATGTACGTACTTTAACATAAAGAGTGGCCGCATCATCTCTTCATATTCTTGTTGTTGTTGTTGTTGTTGCTAATCGTCGACATCTTATGGTTTTAGCTTTGCTTGTTGTTATGTGCACCCACACATAATTTTACACACTTGAAGAGAGAGAGAGAGAGAGAGAGAGAGAGAGAGAGCGAGAGAGTAATGTGCTACGTTGACGACATTGACAGTCGCCAAGTGGTTAATGACGTCATCGGCGCATAATGTTTGATGGGTCACTTGGTACGTTTGTCGTCGTCTCATCGTTCCTCCACTTGTGTTGTGTTGCGTTGTGTTGTCTGCTCTAAAAGTCATGTGCTTTGCTTTTTATTTCTTTGTGTGTATACGCTTTTACATTCACATTCTTTTTGCTAAATCCGCAATTTGTCCTTGTTTTTATGTGCCACAGCTGCTGTTCACTGTTGGCCTAGTCTTCTCTTCCTCTTCTTCTTCTTCCTCATCGCCTTAGCCTTCGTCTTCGTCTTATTCACCTCCCTGACCCCGTTTCACTCTCGGTCCGACCGACGCTTTCGTCAAGTTTTCATCAGCATTTGAGTGTGATTATTGAAGCCACTTTTTTCTTTCTGCCGCGCCACACGCAACTTTTGCCTCTTGCGGTCTGTGGGGCAGGTGGCAATCCTGCCATGGCCTAGCCTATACAATATTATTGCTACTATTCTACTATTTGCTATGGTTGCTTGTTGTCGTTTCTGTTTTCGCTGGGATTGCGCAAAATTTAGGTTAGTCCAACCCCTCAAACACTATTAAATAATAAAAGTCATACACAAAGTTGTGTTTTATGTGTTTTTTTTTTGTGTTCGTTGGTTGGCAACAATGTGACACCGACCTCGTTGCCTATACCCATTACTCATAGAGTGTTAGGGTATATTGAATACGCTATAACAGCTTGAAAAGCATTAAAGGCTAAGTTTGTCTGTATAAACCAGCGGTGGGCACGCAGTGGCTCCGGGAGCAGCGACTGCTCCCAACTATTTTTCGCTGTTGATGTTGTTGTAGTTCTTATTGTTGTGCTCCCGAAATCAGATTTCTTGCCCACTGCTGGTATAAACTCCTAGATAGAAACTTTTAGAGCTAGGGCAATCAGTTCAATAAAACTACAAGAGCTAAAAGACTGTTTTTGCAAAAAATCTGCTAGTTACAGATTTTAAGATCGAACTACTTTGTTGGTGGTTAAAGTTGTTTTTTAATATTATCTATTTAACTACTTAACCGCATCAGAATCGAATAAATGCGAGGGTATTAATATATGATTTAACATTCTGATAAACTTAAGCGCCTAACAGTATGCAGTAATTTAGCCCATTTTTAATTTTCCGGGCGTTTTTTTTATGTAAACCAACGTATTTAAATTCAAATGGAAAACTAAGAAAATTAGAAAATACAAAAAATGTTTACTCTGGTCATCCCATATTTAAAAAATTACAAATTTATTTTAAATTTTAAAAAATGTGAATTTTAATATGATTTTTAACTTCATATTCGGCTTAAGAATGTCCAAATTAGCCTGGAAAAGTATTTTTTTTTGTGAAAAACTCTCTACTTTTTGTATCGCGGCATAAAATGGATTAAATACCCAAAGTTTTGTGAAAGGAATAAGTCAAATATATTAGAAATAAGTACTTAACAATTTTATATGCTTGTATCTTTTATTAGTCGAGAATGCTAAAAAATAAATTAAATTATTTTCAAAATGTAGCGGAAGAAGATTGCAGTAACAGCTGCAGTTGTTGAAATTTTACAGTAATTATCTCACGCAATTGGTGGGACGAACAACAGTTTTTGTGACCTCTTATTGCTCAATTACAAATGTCATTGACCTGTGGAATGATTTTCGAAGCAAACCTTGTAAAGAATAGGTTGTTTGTAATACAAAGAAAAAAAGAAAAAATCCTGAAAAGCTAAGCTGTTGAAATAGCAATATTAAGTTCTATTTGTATTATCGAAAGAGTGAATGGGAAACCCATTTATAAATGTACTCGTTGTTAACATTTAACACACGTTTCTGTTATGGCAATCGCTGCTAAAGCTAACAGCAAACAGCTGCTCTTGTATCACAGTAATTTCTGTATGTATGTGTGTGTGTGTGTGTGTATGTTTGTATGTATGTAGGAGGCCAAAGCACCTGCGCATGACTCACTCAACTTCAGTTAAATCTACAAAACTCTGGTCACATTCAATCGCTGCACAGATCTTTGCTGCTGCCGGCATTACTGTATTACATACACACAAATCTTGAGCAAGTATGCATGTATATGTGTGTATGCATTTATTTGTGTATGTGTTTGACAGGTGCTTTTTGTTTGTGTAACGAGTTTGTATTGTAGTTTTTGCTCTGACGCATGTGCACACTCACATGCACACAGAGATGATGTATGTATGTTTGTATGTATGTACTACGCACACTGGCAACTATTTATCATTATCAATATGTCGCTCGTTCTCTCGCACATTGACTGCCCTCCAGTGTTGTTGTTGCTGTTGCCTGCTTGCCGCCTGCCTATGTGTCTCCCCTACGGCGCGTCGACAGTAACAGCAACAACAACAGCAACAACATCGGCAGCAGCAGCTACAACAACGATAATTACATACTAATACAAAATGCTCATTTGCCGCATTTTAATTTTCACACGCTCACAGGCACAAGTGTTTTGTATCTGTATCTGGGAGAGGCAGAGAGGGAGCGCGCGCTCTCTCTCTCTCTTTTTCGTTTGGTTCTCTCGCAATGGTTTACTCGCTCGTCGGTGTTGCTTTAGTTTGGCGCTCGTTCCTGCTCAGTTCGTTTTCGATCGTGCGCCGTAGCAGTTGTCATTTCCTTGCGGCCATTATCATCGCTGTTGGCTTAAAACAAAATAAAAAAAAAGAGTTGTTTTTGCAACGCTCGGTCGCGCGGAGCACTGCGGGTGTGCATACATACAATAATAATAATAATAATAAAAAAAACAAAATAGCAGCAACAATACACACACACACACACACTCACATGCAGATAGAAGCACACGCATGGAGGAAATTCTGTATGCCGTTGCATGCGTGGCTAAGTGAGTGTCTGTGTGGGTGTTCACACATACATACATACATACATGTGTGTGTATGTGTGTTAATCACTCTTTCGTTGTGACGTTTTGTTAATTTGTGTTTGCTCCAGTGTTTTGCCACAATCTCTAAAGTTAGTTTACGCACAAAAATAAAAGTGTTATCTTGTATTTGGTAGTATTTTTTTTTTATATTCAATATGCACCTGAGCTATGCCGCTCTGTATTTGTCAAACTGTAAAAAAAACTTATTATCTTTAGCTTGTCTCTGTCTTTTAGTATTAAAGTCTATTAAAGAGTCGTTGTCTCTCCCGCACACACACACATGCACAGCAGTGTATGTAAGTGTGCGGTCGTATCTATTTTCTGATTTGAGTCAGCTGTCTGCTGTCTGCTTATTGCCTCTGTGCTTTATTTCTTCCTTCTGCACAACTTTAACGAGTTTTAAGTGTTATTCTTACTTCACCTTCTCACTCACTCACTCACTCAAATATCATCAGCAATGGACAACAGCCGCAGCAGCAACAGCAGCACTTCTTGCACATTTGTTTATTGTTGTTGTTGTAGTTGATGTTGCTGCTGCTGTTGATGTTTTTGTTGCTGCCTGGTTTGTACACCGGCAACACAAACTGGTTTTTCGAGTTATTTATGACTTTTTTTCTACAATTTATTTTTTGCCTGCCTGCTTGCTTGCTTGCTTGCTATATTGCCTTGTCTGCCTTTTCGGTATCTGTATCTCTTCTTTGTACGTACATACATATACATGTGTATGTGTGCATTAAGTCTTCAGACTTTTGACCTGCAAAAAACTGTTAAAGGTAGCAGTTGGGGGCGCTGCTTCTTAAATTTCATAATGTGGCGAAAGTTGTGTCTCAGATTGCAACATAATCGTATGCATATACATATATGACCAGGGCCACAAAATAACTTTATTCCTCTCTGACACAAAGGCAAAGACAAAGACAAAGCACAACGGATATGATAAATTAAAATCTTTTTTTTTTTACATGTTTCACTCGAACTCCAAGCACTCAACAACTTAACTGAGCGTTGTAGTTGAGCTTTAATTGTAGACGACGACTGACAGCGGCAAACACAAAACAAAAGCAAAAGCAAACGAAACTAAAGCAACAAAATTTAGTGAAGACTGTTGCCATTGTTATTGTTGATTAGTGTGTATTGTGTAAAAAAAAGAAAGCGCAGCGCGTTGGCGTTAAATAATCAAAGCGAGAAAATTTTTTGGCGAAATGTGAAGTGTACAAAAAAATATGAAATCTAAAAGTTAAAGCCAAAGCTATAAAAAAAGTATTATTATAATTTTAAGGAAATGCCGTCAAAAGCTCTCAATATAAAATCAAGTGCATTAAATGCTGAGGCAAAAAGTTGCAATAACATTTAAACAATTATCAAAACAAGTTTCAATTACAACAACAACCAACAACAGAAGAAGCAGCAGCAGCAGCAGCCAATCAGCGCGCGAGTGAACGGCCGCAGCGGCAGCAACAACAACAGCAACAGCAAAGGAAACAGCTGTGCTTACAGTTTGCAAGAAGAGCGAGGCTCCCCCGCATCGTCGTCAACGTCAATGCATGAGACCACGGCGGTGTGAGAGAGAGAGAGAGAGGGAGAGCACGTGAGAGCAAAGCAGAACTTAAAGCGCCGTTTGACGACGGAGTTTGCCGGGTTAGTTTGAGTTTGTAGTACAGTAAATAACAAACGTATAACAAATGTGAAATATATATGTATGTGTGTGTGTGTAATAAACATGTGTTGAACAGAGCCCGCATACCAAAACTGTGAATTGTATTCGAGCAGTGTGACCAGTTCTCGATTCGCTTGCCTTTAATAATGAAATAAAAGCGCCAATGCTTAAAATGCAGTGCGCGACTTGACCCTCCACACAACAAGATGAGACATGCATGCATTGTGGTTGCCAATGCACGTGAGGCTTTTTCCCTGCTGCAGTTCAATTTGGGGTGGGGGTCGCGTATAAGAATGCGTCCTCCGTCAAGCGGAAGGAAGGAATCGAGTGCAAATGTAATGCAAATGGGTGTGGGGTGGGGGGTAGGTGTTTGCAATGCTAACGAGCGAAAATGTTGTCTATGCAGGAAGAAGACACTAGAAAGCAAATTACAGACAATTTATATATACACACACACACATGAACACATGTACGTATGTACATGTATGTATGTTTGTATGTGTATATAATTGACTGGGTGGGCGTTTTGCTGCATTTTACTGATAAAGTTTGACCTCTAAAGCTCATTTTCAGCATTAGATTTTAGCCTTTGCACGTGTATGAAATTCAGGCTAAACTAATTAAAGTGCTCGGTTGCCTGGTCTGGTCAGTGTTTCGCCCCCAATGCAC
>JBAMBJ010001745.1:0-83465 GCA_037043495.1 Drosophila recens | reverse complement strand
CAAATATTTATGTATGTATGTATGTAGTACATTTTTGCTAGCATTTCTTATCTACAAACATATGTATACACTATATGTAGATACATATGTCTGTAGTGTAGATAAATATACTTAACAAATGTAAGCCGTTAATACTGAAAATCAAGTTGCTTAATTTATTTTAATTTGATTTTGAATATAAATTTATTTTTTATTATTTATGTGTGAAATGTACTATCAATTTTTAAATTTTATGAGAAATGTACTTATTTATGATAATGAATCAATATCATATATAGGAGAATATAGGAGACTTCATATGTATGTAGTCCAATTTTGCCAGCATTTCTTTTTTACAAATATTTACACTATAGATATGTCTTTAGTTTAGATAAATATACTTAACAAATGTAAGCCGTTTATACAGATAATCAAGTTGCTAAATTTATTTTAATTTGATTTGATGTGTGAAATGTAAGATATATGAAGCATTCAAAATTTGGTCTGATTCAATTTTATGGAAATATACGTACATATTTATAATAATAAACCAATATCTTATCTACATGTGTGTACTTGTACATATTCAACAGCTTAATTTTGTGTGCTTCAAATAACAATTGCATTTGAATCGTTAAAGCTTACATTTTTGTAATTTTACAATAAAACAAATATGTTAAATAATTTAATTTTGTTTATATTTAATACAAAGTTCAAAACAATCTATAGATTGGAAGAAACTGTTGCCTAAATTATAACAGTGCTTATTTAAACTGCAGCTAGTTCAAAGTTTGTGTTCTAATCTTTAACGACACCTTACAAGCTTATCAATACTTTAAATGGCCAGAAAACTGCGTCGGAAGTCAATGTCACAAGAGTTGCGGTATCGTCCAATTTTGCGATTGCTCATTTGACGAAAGCGTCGCATTGCTTCGTGTATTTCCTGCACACTGATGGGCTTGACCACCTCCATGCCTCGACCTTGGGTCACTTCAGGGCACACATGCATCATGGCAGGACTTCCGCCGGCCGAGGTGACGCGGCTGTAAGGCTCTGTGGCACGGTTCTCCGAATTCAATCTCGTTAGGATCGAGTAGTCGACAATAGCCGCAATTGTTTCGTGCGCCAGATAGGCCAAAATGTTCATTGTGGGTGTGGGAATACGCAAATCGGCCGGCAGGTCCAGAAAGCGTCTAAACTTGTTCTTAATCTTCTCACCGTGTCGGCAGTAAAACGAAGTCTTCCGCGCTTCGTTAAATTCCAGGTACTGTTGTCCCGTGAGTATTTGTGAGATGCGATCGGCACGAAACAGACGACGCATGCGATCCTCGTCGTGCAGCTCATGAACTTCAATGGCCAGCTCTTCGTCCTCCTCCTGCTGCTCCAGATCGTCCATAAAATCCTGCGGCCTGCCAGTGCGTATACTTAGAAATCGTTTCAATATACGCATGTCTTTCAAGTGCTTTCGCATCCGCGCTATTTTCACGGGATGATTGCGCATCAAGAACTCAAAGTCGGCCTGCGAGGGACAGGGATTCAGCTTGCGGCGCATGGCCACCAATGAGGCTTCATTAAAAATACCACGCAGTTGCTGTTGCAGTATCTGCTCAACTAACTTCACACTGGCCGTGCGCGGCTGATCGCTGTCGCCAAAGCTGCGCATTATATCGGCGATCTCCGTTAGCAAGGAGACGGGCGCATCGTCTGCGATTTGTATGGCGGCCATAACTGTATTTTGGTTGGGTGCCACATTTGCCACTGTCTGCAGCTGCTGATGCTGCGATTGCGGCACATTGCCGCCCTGCACCAGTATCACCTGGCGATGAACGTGCACGGGCTTGTTCTCCTCCAGACTCTGCAACTGCGGCGTGCTGGGCGCCGATGTCGTTGTTGTCATCATAATTGGAGACGCGACACCGCCAACATCATTGGCCGCAACTGACACCGAATTTTGGCGCATCACTCGCTTTGCTTGGTAATTCATGATTAGGTATTTAACAGCAAAATCCCTTTGCAGCAAATTCTTTTGTCAACTTGTCTATATAAACATATTTATGCTTCGACAAATTCAATTATCAAAAATGTTTTTGCAAATTCTCTTTGTGTTTGTTGTTTTTGTAGCAGAGGTGGAGAAACATCGAGTATAACATCGATGCCATCGATGCTTGCAAAACATCGGAGCCATCAGTGTTTGCAAAGCATCGGAACCATCGGTGTTTGTTTAACGATAGTTTGCTGAACACAACAATTTTTTGGACACGGCTTTTAAATCTGAGAATCTCATCTGTAAAAGGGCTTGTATTGAAATTCTTACCTCCCAATATTTTAGAGGGTCGTAATTATTAGGACTGTTTCATTTTTGTTGTATATAAAACATTCGATAGTGGTCTACCAAACACTGATGGTTCCGATGTTTTGCAAACACTGATGGTTCCGATGTTTTGCAAGCATCGATGACATCGATGCTTTTTACTCGATGTTTCTCCACCTCTAGAATTAATAATAATTAATTTTTAGAATTAGGAAAAATCAAATCACCGCCGCAAAAATGTTCAATGGCATGGTGAAGACCATACGTGACAGCATTGTTGGCACCTATCCATCCTGCCATGTGAATTCGCGTCTGGAGGAGCGCCGGGCCAAGCAAAGAGCAATGCGCCAGGAGCGAAGAAGAAAACCAGACAAGCCCGACGATTTTGTTACCTACGAGGACTCCGGCAGCGATGAGGAGTCGCCCCAACAGCAGGACGAGGTGCTCAACACATCCTATAACCTGTGCGACTACCTGCGGAGCAGAGAAAGTTCATTGTGCGACGTGAGTAAAAGTGTGTGTAAAAATTTCTTTGTCTTTGTTTAACGAATTTTCAACGTTACAGCGTCGCAGCGTCAATGTGGAGTTCACCAGTCGCTATGTGCTCACCCACGATATGTTACGGGAGACCCAAATCAATTTGGGCTACATCAACAAGGTATTCTGCTCCAAATGGTTGAGTAATCGTCAGGTGGTGTTCGGCACCAAGTGCAATAAGTTGCTCGTCTATGATGTGAATATGCGTCGGGTGGACGCCATTCCCACGCTATCCAATAATCGTGCCAATCATCCAGAGATTCAAGGCGGCCTGCATGCAATTGAACTGTCGCCCAGTCGCTCGTTTTT
This sequence comes from Drosophila recens, assembly GCA_037043495.1. Classification (NCBI taxonomy): domain Eukaryota; kingdom Metazoa; phylum Arthropoda; class Insecta; order Diptera; family Drosophilidae; genus Drosophila; species Drosophila recens. The sequence goes on along the minus strand of JBAMBJ010001745.1, from coordinate 80,329 downwards.
GGCCACGGGTGCCCGCAATTCATCCGACATTGCCGTGTATCGGTTACCCACTCTGGATCCGGTCTGTGTGGGCGAGAATGGCCATCGGGATTTGATAATGGGCATGTGCTGGCTGGACGATCAGTTTCTCGTATCCGGCTCTAAGGACTCGCGCATGGCTCTGTGGCGCATCAACGAAGATCATATGGATTTTCCTGATGGCGGCGAAGAGTCTTGTCCCACCTTTGCCACCATTCATCCGCTGAGCGTGAAAGAAGTTCGAACTGCGCAACGAGTAAGCAACGAATGTAGTTTGCTCTACAGGATTATAGGAATTATATAACTTTATTGCTTGCAGATCCGTTCGCTGTGCTTTAACAAGGAGTTCAAGGAGATTGCAGCGCTTTCCCTAAACGGTTATATTCACATTTTTAACGCGGAGACCTTTAAGCAAACACTGTCTCGCAAGCTGCCCAACTGCCAAGACAATGTGAGCATTGCGTATCATAGCGATGGTCTTTATGCCGTCGGATGTCGCTCCTACACCATTCTGCTGGATGCCCGTACACTGCAGACCATCAAGAAGATCACATCGCGCTACAGTGGCTGTGGTATACGTGCCACATCCTTTGAGGGTAATCTGTTAACCGTGGGCACGGGTCTGGGCATGCTGCTCTTCTACGATATACGTGCTGGCAAGTATCTGGAGAGTAGCGTCAATGCTTCACGAACTGTTGCTTTAAAGTGCAGCAAAGGCATTGTGGTAAGTACTGCCAATTGAAATCAGTTGATTTAAAACTAAAATGAACTTCTTTTTATAGTATCCAGAGGATGAAATGGACGGCTTTCAGCAGGTGAAATATGTGCCCGCCATCTACACACACTGCTACGACAGCACCAGGATGCGTCTGTTTGCAGCGGGCGGACCACTGCCTGCCACTCTGGTGGGCAACTATGCGGGCGTTTGGCAATAATAACCACCACACATCTGTCACAAAACTGATTAGTATTTAGGGCAATAGCATATTTTGATTTTAGACTTATCGCCATCGCTGCTGCGACGTGCGAAATGTGATTTTTGATTTCTCTACTGATTTTTAAATTAAGTTAACTCGATTAGTTTTACATAAATTGTATAATTTGATTGCTTGGTTTATACAATAATTAAGTGTAAATGTATGCATTACCTTTCGCGTAGCTTTAGCCAATTACAGATCGTATTTATACAATTTAAAAGATTATACATATACACCATACATGTACTTTATCTTTAAGTTTATACGTATAAAACAAGCTAACATTGATTTTATAGTCTGATCCTTGTGGGAATAGAATCTAAAATAAAAATGTATCCACAAATACAAATTTCCATGATATAAAAAGGAATTTAATTTACTTACACACTTTGAGTACAACCCTAAAAAAGTATAGAAAAATCCCAGAAATGTACGTATGACATTTATATTTTCATATATGCAATATATTGCTTGTAGAGTGCTGTATAGGGCGCTCCAAATATTATTTAGAAATAAGTATAAACCTTTCAAAGGACAACACTACATTAGAAACACAATGGGTAACTTTTTTAAAATACATAAATACAATTTTGGGGACAATAACCAATATACAAGATTTACACCATACACATATACAGAGAAACTGGCTTCATTTGGGATTCATGGGATTCATTTCCTGGCTTCCCTTATTAAATAATTTAATACCAATAATAATGAAATGACTGATCGGCAGTTAGTTGTTATTGCTCGCCGCGTTGCCTCCTCCACTCCAGGCGCTCAGAAATCCCGTCCAGCTACGATTACTGCCATCAGTGGAAACTAAATGAGCGGAAAATAATCATTAGCAAAGAATATTAAATAGTTTTAATTTCGAGGTAGTTACCTTTCTGTCCCTTGGCCACACAATTAAGCATTTCCATTTCGTTGCGACTCAGACGCAGTATTGTATTGAGCACCGGCACCAGACGTTGCCTCTCATCCGTGTTGTTGAGCGTAATAAACTGTAATGGACAAACATGGATTCAAATTGTTAAGCATCGACAAAAGCTTCAGGTTACCTTCAGGAATACATTCTTCAGATATTCCGAGTTGTGCATGTGCTGTTCCCGTTCCTCAGAGCGTTCCTGGCGACGCAGCTCCTCTTTGAGCATATCATTCATTTGTGTCAGCTTGGCCAGATCCTGCTCATTCTCGGCCAGCAAGGCGGTCAGGTGACGGACACGACTCTCCTGTATGTTTAAACGCTCTTTGGTGGCCAAAAGTGCGGCTTGCGCTTCCCCCGTCCATCCAGCTCCAAGTCATCGTCCTGCATGCTGACGCTGCGTCCAAAGTTGGAAATCGTCGTCACCGTATCGCTATTGATGGCATTCAGCGATGTATTAAGTAGCTCGTCCAGTGGCATAAAGTCGTGGGAGCGTCGGGATGCAGTGGAAATCTTTCGCTGTGCCGCCAGCTGTGCGAGTGTCTCACTGCCAATGCCCTCGTGGTCCAGTAGATAATCAATCTTGCTCTGCTCCACGCTAGTGACATCGATGCCCGCTGCTCCCGCTTTGGGCATTGGTGGGTCGATCGGAATGACTTGGGCTGTCTTTTCGAGCTGTTCAATTTGTTGCTGCAGTTTTGAGACCTGCAATTGATGCACGCTATCCATCTGTTCAATCTGCTGGCGATGTTGTTGTAGCTGCTGCTGTTGTTGCTGCAGCTGCCGTTGGTTGTCCTGGGTCAAGCCATCGATCTGCTCACGCAACTCATCGGTGGCCCCCAGCAGCTCCTGGCTGCGTCGTAGAAGTTGCGTGTTGTTCTGCTGTAGATTATCCAACTGTGACTCCAGTTGAGAGATTCGCTGAGCGCTCTCCTCATTGCTGGCACGTAGTTTCTGTTCATTGTCACGCATCGTGGATAGTTCGGCCTCGAGGTCGTGCTCCTTGTCCGTGTCACGATGCTGCTGCTTACGCAACACCGACTGGGCCTTAATCTTGTAGTCGGAGTACTCGGTCTGAAGCTGTTCATGGGCACGCTCCGTGTTGCGCAAGCTGGTCTCCAGCTGGGTAAGTGCATCCAGTCGCATCTCCAGCTGCTGTGTGCAGTTGGTCAACATCTCCTGGGACTGCTTCAGCTTGGACTCGTATTGCTGTGTTGTCTCAGCCAACTGCAGACGCATTTGCTCCACTTGCTGCTTTTGCTGTTCCACATTCTGCTCCAGTTCCTTGTTTGCCGAGAGTGTCTGCTGCTTGCCATGGACGGCGTCCTTAATCTGCGCTTGCACCAGATCAATTTGCTGCTTCAATTGCTTGCTATGTGCTGCCTCGCCCCTCTGCGCTTCTTCCAATATGCTGATCTCCTGACGCAGCATGGTTATGGTGTTTTCCTTGCTGGCAAGCGTTTCTTTGAGCCCTTCCAGTTCTGTCGACTTGGCCAACAGTTTGGCACTCACGTCGGCCAATGATTTCTCAGTCGCCTCAATTTCGAGGTTCAATACATTTGAGCTCTTTGACTTGTCCTTGGATCTCAGTTTTTGGTTCTCGGCACGCGCCGCATTCAAGTCTTGTTGCAGTTGTGTCTGCGCCACTTTGATGGCTTCCAGTTCGGTCTCCAGTTTGGCTGAACCCGCTTGTTCCATGTCTTTAATTTGCTGCGTCTGTTCCTGAAGTTTCTTTTTCAACTTGGCCGCCAGTGAGCGCAGCTTGTTGTACTTCTCCTCGTATCCGTCGTCCAGTTCGCGCAGGCGACTCAATTCCTCGGCCCGTGAAATGGTTGAGGTGGACATAACATCGCTCTGTGCATCGCCATTCATGTGATCCTGCTGCTCCAGCTCATCAACTCGGCCCTGAGCTTGCTCCAGCTGCTGTGACTTTTCAGTCAGCTTGTCGGCCAGAACTTGCAGCTCCTTGTGGCTCTTGTCGTGCTGCTCCTGCATGCGGGAAATGACATCGCCACGTGCCTTTAGTGCCTCGTTTAGTTCGCGCATCTCGGCCAGCAACTCGGCATGCTCGTGCTCCTTCAGTTGGTACCGCGACTGCAAGTCGTCATTATGCTGACGCAGCTCCACACAATTGGCCTCCAGCTGCGCATTCTCGCGCTCGCACTGTTGCTTCATCAATTCCAATGCAGATTGCTGCTCACTTTGCTCCTGCTGCAGCACCTGAGCCAAGCGTTGCATTTGATTGAGCCTATCACTGAAGTGGGCTACGTTTATGGTACTATCTGGTTGTCCAGTTGTCTGCTCCTCCCTCACAATGCCTGCCAGACGCTCTGCAGAGTTCAGCTTGGCCAGCACACTGTCTATGTCTAGTGCAATCTTTGGAAGCTGCTGTTGCTGTGTTTGCTGCTCCTTTGCCAGTTTACACAAACGTTCCATGTCGTAAACCTTTTGCAGCAATCGTTTGTTACAGAATGTTACTTGGGATGGCTGATTTGTTGCCTCTAGCCGTTCCTTGAGCTGCATGTTCTCCTGTTGCAAGTTTGTCATTTTGGCGCAGAGCAGCTGCGATGCCTTGACAATCTCCTGCTGCCACTTGGAAACGGATGCCGCGTACTCGTGCTGAGTTTCCAGCAGAACACACTTACATTCCTTAAGGTTCTTCAGCTTGCGATGCACATCGATGAAGCGATCTTTGAGCGCATTAAACTTTTTGCGCTGCTCGGAATTCAGTTGCTTGACTGAATCATATTTCTCCTTTAGTTCAGCTAACTCGGCGACTCGCAGTTTCGTCTCCTCCGCCGCACTCTCGGCCTGTTCCCTGAGTGCATCGTTTTGCGCCTCTGCCTCCTTTATTTTGGCAATGTCCATCTCGAGTAATTCGAGATTCTGGCGCTGTTCGTTGCCCAGTTCGTTTACCTGGTGCATGGCCTGCTCCATGCGTTCCACGTCCGCGAGCAGATCATCGTTTTCATCGCTTAGACGACCAATTTGACGTTTTAAACTCTCATTTTCGATTTCGAACTGCCCCAATCGATCAGCATCCTCTTTGGTCCTGCGTTGCAGGCTGTTCACTTGCTCCGTTAATATCAGATTCTTCTCGGTGAAGTCCTGCAGCATCTCCTGCATGGCTGGAAGACTGCTCTGCTTGGCAGCGGCTTTTGCCAGCGCCTCCTTCAGCTGTCGATTCTCCTCGGTGAGCTCTGCCCATGGAATGAGGAGGAGTATTTAATGTATGTATGTATGTATGTAGGTACAAATTTAGCAGACTTACCATCTTTAGCTAGCTTCGCTTTCTTGGCAATGCCGAGCAAACCTTTATATTTGGAAATGAGTTCATCTTTACTCAAAGCTTCGATTGGATTCTTCTGTAAACACACACACACACACGCATACATTTAAGATATGTAGTTGAGACGTCATTGTTTTGCTTTCGTTGCTGGTTTTGTTGGGTTCACTTATCTAAACCGAAAGATATTACGTACCTGCGTGTCTCTATGTGATGTGTCCATTTTAAATACTATTTGCCAGCTGTCTTCAACTGCTAACAACTCTTCATTCGTGTGCTGATTAAGTTGTTCCCTATTTTCTTAAGAAACTTTAACTAAATAATAAAAATGAACAAGTTGTCAGATGGGTAATTTAACGATAAGCGATAATTCTTATCGATGTCAAAACTAGGGATTCGCAAAATCTCAGCTGATTGCTATCAATTAGAGTTGTGTCGTTTAGTTCTGAAAAAGTTCAAGTGAACGGGTCATTAAGATGAACTAATGAACTTATTCAGTCAATCATGAACTAAATCGGTCATTTCGAAGTTGGGCAGTAATTTCTTTTAAAAAAAATTTAAATTTCTTAGAGAAATACAATACATGGAGTTCCGCAAATGGATTCAATTACTTCTTTATTTACATGTAACAATGTTTAAATTTTATATATTTTTAAATTTTTAACAATGTGAAAGTTAACTTAAGCCCAAAGTTTAAAAACCAATTTACTCTTTTTTCTTATTTTCAAAAAGCCAGGGTATAAGTATAACCCAAAATAATAAGAGGAAATCCGGAATCTAGTTGGCGTTTGTCGTCTATTTGATTCAAAAACTTAAAACACATTTCACATTCTACTAAAAAGAAACAGTCGTAGTCCATTCACATCGTTTATCGTTCATAAACAACTGACCAACTGATCAGAATGACCTATTCATCTTTCATCGATCATGACCAACTGAAAAGAAACTATCTCGTTCATAGTTCATGACCAACTGAACTAAACGACTGATTTAGTTCACGACTGAAAAATTAACGATTGAACTTATTCAGCAAATTTAACTAAAAATCCCAACTCTACTATCAATTGTTTCGAAACGGTTATTCTTAAATTACCGATTTACTTGAGTTTCCTTAATAACAACAATTTGCATGCAACAGGCCGACAAAATAATTAAACACTGAATATTCTCTTTATATCCTTCGTGTGCGTAGAAAAATTGATGAGTTGGTTTAATTGAAGTTAATCAGCTGTTTGTTTGTTTGTACACAGTCGCCATCGATAATGGTACAAAATACAACGTAATCGATATATCGAAGTCGCCATCGATGGTTTGCAGCTCTTTTGTAGCTAACATAATTTAGGTCGATTTGCTAAGAAATAATAGAAGAAAATGTTATACTGCTAAGGAATTTTGCAATAATAAGAATTGTTTAACTAGGTATTTGTGTCAAAAAGTTAAGCAAATAATAAAAAATAAACTGACCAACTAAACAAAATAAACAATAGTGGGATTTCGGTAAACGTTTTTGATTTGCTTTTGATTATTTTTAACCAAATCTAAATCAGTTGACGGAACGACTTTTTGCACACTGATTATTTTTTGATTTCGTGAACAGCTGACAGCCTGGGCGAACAGCTAATTGACAACTAAAAAGTATACAAAAATGGGCATAATTGCACAAAATGCCGAAAGAAAGTCATCGAATATGTCTTTATTGAATATTCGTAGATTTACAATGCAAACAAACACCAACTGTCACACAGCTGTTCGAAACCAAATCAAAATGAAAAAATAATCAGTCTCAGAGCTGATTTTTCGAAATCAATTAGTAAGACCACATTTCCCTGATTTGCTCTGGGCACACTGGAAATTTTGTTTGGAGCAGCTGTGAACAGCTGACTGAAAAATCAAAATCAAATCAAAAGCAAATCAAAAACGTTTACCGGAATCCCACTAATATAGTTCAAATGATTGAATAAGTTCATTTGTTCATTTGAATTACCAGTTCATTTCAGCTTTGTGTGAACGAAACGACGCAACTCTGTTGAAATAGCATTTACTTAATAAAAGCTGTTTTCGGTCGTTGTTGTTGGTGGCACTGAAGCCTAGGACCATAAACATGGACTTGAGCGATAACCAACTGGAGGACCAGTCCTTTATATACAAGCACGAGCAGCTCTTCATCGAGAGTTTTCCATTGTTCAAGGAGATACGAAGACTGGGCAAGCTTTGTGATGTCACACTGAAGGTTGGTTGGCTGCCCATTCCCCCTTCCCCCTGCCTATCTGAGTATTATCACTATCTATTGTCAGTGTCTAAATATAAACAAATATGTTCTTGCATTGCATTTTGCAATCGCGGCTGCTTACAGGTTGAAGATCAGACATTCTCCGCACATCGCGTTGTGCTGGCTGCCACTGTGCCATATTTCTATGCGATGTTTACGAACAACATGGCCGAAAGTCGGATCAAGGAGATAACCATGAAGGAGATTGAACCCAGTGCTTTGGAGAGCTTAATCAATTATGTGTACAGCGGCCAAGTGCGAATTGATAACCAGAATGTGCAGAGCCTCATGGTGGGTGCGTCTTTTCTGCAGCTATCCAATGTACGCGACGCCTGTGCTTCATTCCTGATCTCGCGATTCCATCCACACAACGTTCTCGGCATTCGCACCTTTGCCGACTCCATGATCTGTCGCCAGCTGGTCGATGCTGCCGATAAGTATATTGACCAAAACTTTGCCAAAGTATCCCAGTCCGAGGAGTTTTCCACGTTGGATTGTGAGCAACTTCTGGAGCTAATGCGTCGCGATGAGCTGAACGTGATCAATGAGGAAGTCATATTCGAGGCGTGCATGCGCTGGGTGAAATATGCCGAGGAGAAGCGTTCAGAGTTGTTTCCGCAAGTGCTGGCCGCAGTACGTCTACCGCTGCTGTCTCCGCAGTTTCTGGCCGATCGGGTAGCTCGCGAGGAGCTAATACGTTCATCTCACCAATGTCGCGATCTGCTCGATGAGGCCAAGGACTTTCATTTGATGCCAGAGCGTCGCGGTTTGCTGCAGAGCTTTCGCACCCGCCAACGCTGTGGCGAGTTCTTCACGGGCCAAATCTATGCCGTCGGTGGACTGGCCAGCACGGGCGAGTCGGTCAGCACAGTAGAAATCTACGATCCGATCACCAAGAAATGGAAAATGGGCGAACAAATGTCCATGATGCGGTGAGTGTAAATTAATTGAATTTAATGGAATGTTCAATTATGTGTTGACTTAAAAATTCCTTTCAGTTCGCGAGTGGGCGTGGCCGTCTTAGATGGTAAGCTGTACGCCTTTGGTGGCTTCAACGGCACTGAGCGTCTGTCCACGGTGGAAGTCTATGATCCTCGCAAGAACAAATGGTCCCAGGGCTGTGCCATGTTGTGCAAGCGTAGCGCCGTTGGCGTCGCTGCTTTGGATGATTGCATTTATGTCTGTGGCGGATACGATGGCGTTACCTCGCTCAACACTGTTGAAGTCTATTATCCCAAGTCAAATACATGGAAAACGGTGCGTATAAACGAGCCACAATCCTCTTAATAACAGCTTGTAATAATACCTCTTTAATCTTTCTTAGGTGGCACAAATGATGAAGTATCGTTCGGCTGGCGGAGTAACACAGCTAAATGGTTACGTGTATGCCTTGGGTGGTCACGACGGCTTGTCCATTTTTGACTCTGTGGAGCGATATGATCAGAACGAGGATGTCTGGATTAAGATGTCGCCCATGCTGAACAGACGCTGTCGGCTGGGCGTGGCCACACTCAATGGCAAGATCTATGTGTGTGGCGGCTACTGTGGCAATTCATTTTTACGCTCCGTGGAATGCTACGATCCGCTGACTGACGTCTGGAAACTGGTCACGCCTATGAACTGCAAGAGGTCGCGAGTCGCATTGGCTGCCAATATGGGCAAGCTATGGGCCATTGGCGGATATGATGGCGAATCAAATTTGTCAACCGTTGAAGTGTATGATCCTGAGACGGACAAGTGGACTTTCATGCCACCAATGTGTGCACATAGTGGCGGCGTCGGTGCCGGTGTTATACGCATTGATTAGCCTGCCAAGCCCTAGCCAAAAATGCTCTCCTAGTTATTCGTTTAGTAAATCAATGCAATTACATAGTATAGTCCTATACTTATAGTATATGTGTGTATGCATCTCAGCTTTAGTGGTCCTTGGGTCACAGCTCTATTTTTAAAATTGTTTGTATCGATCAGGATTGTTAAGCATATATATCATTCCACGTGTATATTTCTGTTAGTTAGTAAATTATTCCTAGCTCTCAATACTCATTAAACTGTATACATATAAACCATATTTCTTTATAGTCTTATTTTCATTTATTTAATCCACTTTCTACCCATCATGTTGTCGGTATTGCTTTTGGGTGTAATCCAATTGTCCCATAAATCTCATTTTTCACATATCGTATAAATCAATTGCTGTGTATTCCATATGTGCTACAAATTCGCTTTATTTGCTCAACAATATGTATTTGGTTGGCAAACAGCAGGAATGTGCAAACACTTGCACTTTTTTTCAATGCACGAGAGTAACTCCATAAGTTCGAAGTCCAGCTGGAAATAGTAATTTAGTATACACTAGTCGGCATATTTATTTTGACAACATTTAAATTTAAATCTACTCGTTATTTGAACCTATTTCATGTACATTTTGGCATCAATGGAAAGGTCATTTCAATTCCGTTTGAATGATACAAAACTTTACTTAACCCATTAAGTACCCACTGAAAATTTTGAATTTAAAAAAACCTCATTTTTAAAACTTTTTTCCTCGATTTTTTCAAAAATTTTTTGATGCAAAAAAATTGTTCAAACAATTCTAGTAGTGACTGCAAAAACAATTTTTCAAAAATCTTTTCGCTAGTATTTTTAATAATATTTTGAAAACTGCAAAAATGGAACTTTTTGTATGAAAAGTAGGAAAAAGGGGTTAAAAATTTTAACTTAAAATAGTAATTTTTTGCAGTTTTCAAAAAATTATTAAAAATACTAGCGAAAAGATTTTTGAAAAATTGTTTTTGCAGTCACTACTAGAAATGTTTGAACAATTTTTTTGCATCAAAAAATTTTTTGAAAAAAATTGAGGAAAACAGTTTTAAAAATGAGGTTTTTTTAATTTCAAAATTTTCAATAGGTACTTAATGGGTTAAGAAAAGTTTTGTATCATTCAAACGGAATTGAAATGACCTTTCCATTGATGCCAAAATGTACATGAAGTAGGTTCAAATAACGAGTAGATTTAAATTTAAATGTTGTCAAAATAAATATGCCGACTAGTGTATTTAAATTTATGACTAGCTCATTTACGTCTACGAAAGTTGATCGTCATAATCAGATTACTCTAGTTTTCTTTTGCTAGAAATGATACGAAACTAATATCTCACAACACCTGAAATTACTTAGAATCACAAATGATTAAATTAAATTAATGCTTCTCATACAAAGAAATTAAATATTTTATTTCATACTTTTCTGCCATTCCACATTGGGCGATTTGACGATTTTTCTGGCATAAAGTCGAAAAATTGATGGTAGTATTTTCAAATTGTGACTTTATTTATTGAATGTTAACACTTCAGTTAGATTAAAACATATTCTTTTTCGGTCTATGCGACAACTCTTCTCTTGTGGCAACTCTTTAAAGTCAGCTGTTTTGTAAAAGCACATGCTTTTGAAAATTTGCCAGTTAGTTCATTGTGTTTCAAGCGTAATTTAAAAAGCAAAGCTTTAATAAAGAATACAAGTTGAATATGGAATATGATGCGCACGGTATATAAAATGATTATTTGATGTAATATGAATTAAAATTTGTGTCTAGTTATTCTTGTCGACGGTTTTGTTAAATGTATTTTTAGCAAAAAAATATGAAATGCAGTTATTTTCCGTGGAGTCATACTTATAAAGTGCATGATGGCGCAAGCAACTAAGTATGGCAAGTTATTAATTAAAGCCTCTAGTACATAGTGTTATTAATTTCTTTTGCGCATTTTTGTGCAACATCGGTTAAAAGTATGCTAAAATATGGTAGAAAAATCAGAATTTTCCGGAATCGGATGGAAATGGAGGTGAACACATGGTCAAACTATGATTCCAAAAAAATTGTTAATTTTATAAAAGTCTAATTAGCAAACATGTGAAGTTTAAAATATCTCACTTAATATCTCAGCGAATAAAAAAAGATTGTACTTTTTTCCTGAGTCAGTTAGAAAAAGAGGGCGAAGAAAAGATCCAATTAAAAAACAAAAATTTGCATAAATTCTACTTTAACTTATCTAAGATTCGTGCCAAATTTCAGGTCTTTAGCTTTATATTTGGATTTTACATAAATATTTTACATGTTTTTCTCATAGTCGGGTGAGGAGGGGAAAGCTAAGGCGTGGTCCAAATACAAAAAAAAAAATTCAAAATTTTATTTTAGTTCAACTAAGCTTCATGCCAAATTTGAAAGCTCTAGCTTTAAAATTGTAGTTTATGCCAGAATAATCGACTATTCGCCCATAGTGCATTCCATTGTATAACAGTCAGTTTGGATTGCAAATATTCAATTGTCTGACTCCTAACCCCAACTGGAACTTATTGAATGACCCTCGAACTGCAGTGTGTTCTTGTAATACAATTTTAAATTGAATTTATGCCACCTACTGTTGCACACGGACAGCTGCTGCCTCAAACGAACAACAGGTGGCGCCACCTCAACATTTTGACGGCTTTTCTGCTTATCTCAAACCACAAAGCACCAATTGCAAAAACCATAACGTAATTAACCGAATTCGAATAAATTCCATTTATAGATAAATGACACATAGATAAATGACACCACACCATGATGAACTAAGTATATTGAGGGATTAAATCATTTTATATGCATTGCTATCAGTATTCCCGATATAACTTTATATATGTACATATTTTATATTTACACAGCCAAAGTCAGCGCGGCTTTTGCGGCAGCTCTATTTGATTTCAATAATCAAATCAGGCAATTGCTTGTCTATCGGCGAAAGCATTGCGCAATTTTATTTTAATTAAATGCTAATTATGTTTGTCATTTCCCTGCCTGCGTAAATATTTGAATGATTGCTGAAAAGACCGTTGCTGGAGGATGTGGAGTGAGGCACTATTGTTAATTGGAACTGCTATTGGCTATAATGCAACACAATCTGTGTGTATTACAACAAGGCGTATCGGGCAATTTAAATGCAAATTGCACTGCAGCACTGCCCAATTGAGTTTTATGGCCGCGAAAATTCGTCGACTTCGAAGGATGTTAAAAACTGCGGATGAGAACGATAAACGACCCAACGGAGCGGGGCAACATCTCCCTTACCATGTTTAATTTTATTCCAAAAAAGCGCAAACATTGTCTGCACTGGCCACAAAAGTAATAAGAACAATTGCAAGCAGCACAACAACACTTGAGAGTACTCGATTCCAATATACCCTATATATTGATGTAAAAATGCATCGAAAAATTGACAGCTCGGTTTTCGCAAAAGCGATTTTCTTAACTCGATTTACTTAAGCTCGATCATTATTTTGAAGATATGTATATAGACAACTTGATTTTTGCTTAGAACAATTTAACATTTAAATTTAAAACTCAATTCAGTATGTGGATTTACATCTCTAACCCTCTATGAGTTTTCAGGATTTCGGGAGATCAGACAATACATATCAACTAATTTTTAACATGATGATCATATTTGCCACATTTTTTTTAGTCACTTCTTTCAGTATATACACACAGGAATTTAAAAGCTTTGTTTTAATATTTTTCATGCAGTAAAACCCGCTTGCCTTTCGGCTATGGACAAAGGATGTACGGAAAAGGATAAGTGTAGGGATGTAAGGATGTGGGCGGTTGTGTTTGCATACACTTGGCCTTTACAAGTGGCGCATGGTTTCTCATATCTACATAGCATCTTGGACTCTAGTTACACGGTTTAGGTCTTGGTGTTGCAGCTCTCAAAGCTGGCCTCGACTCAAGTGCCGACCGAGGTTTAAATGCAGCGCCTAAAAGATGCACATTTAAAATGGTTGTTGTATCTGCAAACGTCATTGCGTTTATGGCATTAATTACCATAAACACGTGTAAATATTCGAAACTGGCAAACATAGTTGAAACAGAAATGAAAAGATTTATTTACCCAGCGAAAACATTGAACATTAATAATGCTTAATGCAAATAAGCGAGCATTTATGGATTTAACTGAAAAACTAATATAATTCCGTGCTCTTGGCACATGGTTCACCACAATAAAAGTGAATTAATTTAAAAACAATTTTCATGTAAAGAACAGGCCCAATTTTTTATCCTGTATAATGTTTTATTCACATATGCAAACAGAATTTCCGTTCAATTCAATTGCGCGCCGCGACCTGAAAGTATGCAACGGTTATTCTTTTAGCCTCTTTTTTGCTGTGCAACAAAGTGGCGCCCACATGAAAACACGCCAACATCTATACCAACACACGCCATACACACACACACAGACACAAAGACAGACATGCATGAGACCCACGCAATACAAAATAGTTACCAATACAGTCACGTTTAAATTTCTATTCGACCAATTGTTGATATGCACGAACACACAGACGAGGCAAACAAGTGCCGAGCGGCACACGAGCTGCCTCGGCTTCGTCGTTTCCTGTTCGTGTGTGTAAAGAAGCGTATCAGCAACGTGTAATTGTGTTTGTAGCTGTAGTTGTATTCTTCGCTCGCCGCTTGTTGAGCATTTATAAAGTCCAATGCCGCTTTGATCTGTCGCTCAGTTGCTGCATACTTCTCGGCGTGTTCGTTCGGCGCGCAAAATACAATTGCAAAATATATACAACTTGAAGAACAGAAACTCTTTGTGTAACCCAAATAATTGAAACAATTTTCGATTGTAAGTGCGTTCATCATAAAATTATTAACACTTTCTTCTTAAGTGAATAAAGTTATTTTACAAATTTCTAAACTACTTGAAATAGTTAAGACATAGACAGTAAAATGAATTAATTTTAAGCAAATCATAGTGCAACCAGCTTGAGATTCCATACTGCTTCAAGAAATTTATCGAAGTCTATTCGAAATGTTTAAATTTTTAGTTGCAAATACAAACTTAAATGGATATGTGGAAGCTTTCGTTGAATAAATTCATAAATGCTAAGTTTATGAAGTTTTTGAATAGATGAAAAGTAAGACTTAGAGTTCATGGTGTAATGAGTTCATAAATAAGTAAAATGAGTTCATAAATAAAATGTTTAAAGGCCCAAATCTGGATCAGTTTATGTTCAATTATATTTCTTAATAATAGCACTGAAAAATCTGTGGAAAGTATTTAATAAGATTTGTCTTCATTAAATTGAAGATATCTTTATTTTACGATTGACTTAGTTACCGATTTAAAGATTAATTTCAACTTACTGTAAATAATTTAAATCAACTTAAATAGGAAAACTTCTTTAGGAACATTTCTGGCATGGACGATTGCGTATTCTGGGGTCGGTGAAATCTTTGTATTGGTCAACAACTAACAAGAAAACAATAGACAAAATTTGGTACTATTCGATTATCTGGGTTCAGGGAATGTGTCTTCGATTAGAAAAATATATATGTCATTATTGTTAACACTTTGTTGCTGTATATTGTATTTAATATTAATACAATTTCAGCAAACAAACCAAATTATTTCTTTGATCAGAACATATATGTATGTTCAATGGGAAATAAATTGTAAAATGTTTCTTACACATAATGAGCTGAATATATCTTGAAAACCGTGAATCTCGAGGCGTTAGTCACAATTAAAAATGCATTGTGTACATTTTATGTTTATGCCCCACAGTTTGTAATATTGTTTATTAGAGTGCTGACATTTTAGTGGAAGCCGGCGGCAAAAGCTAATAAAAAGCCACATCAATGTAAAGATACATCAACTGAGAGTCACTCGCATCCGGTCATGTGATGTGATGGGATGTGATGTGGCGCACGCAACACGGGGTCCATTATGGGACTGTCAGGACATGACCAAAAAAAAGCAGAATCCTCGTGCAAACTAAAAACTTGGCAACATGAGGCGACGCTTTAAAACTGCCCCAGGGCCCTCAGTTGTTTTATGTCAACTTGGACAGCAACAACAACAAAAACGACACAGACAACAACAGCAACAACAACAACAACGACACGGACAACAAACAGTCGCAATTAGTACATAAATACACGTGTAGCAAGCAGAAGAGAGAAATATACTTAAGTATGTACATTGTACACACCTTCACATGCACACACACACACACATGAAGGTACTCGAGCTGCAGCTGCGCCTAAAAGATGCTTAAAAATGAATAAAATAAACGCATGTCCAATAGTTGACGGGTGTGTGCAATGGACTCTGAAGATTTGAGCGCGTCCTAATTAACCAAAGCATCAAGAACAACAACAACAATTATTGCTGCCGGACTCATTACAGCACCAAGATGGTCAAGTGGGGAGTCGTTTTTTGGAATTAGCAGCTGCTCTAGGCTTTTAAGGTCATACATTTTATATAATTTTAAATTAGACTCAAGGCTCAAGTTAAGTTCATTTCCGTTAGCTCAAAAATAGAATCATTATTTTAAAAAAGACATAGGAAGTAAATTACATTTATGCTAAATATAAACATAGTTTCATACAATTAGGATCAGGGTTTAAGGCCAAAACGAATATCGGTTTCGGCTATGTTTGCATTTTGGCTTTCGCTTATCGGTTTCGAAAATTTTTTGTTAGGGTTTCAAAATACAGGAATGATTTCAATTCACAAAAAAAAATGTTACAAATTATAAAGACATGTAAATTAGAAAACAAATATTCAAAAAATTCAAAAGCTAAGATCTTTTGAGATTAAATATACAAATTGGAAATACAAATCAAACTCTTTTAAAAACCAGGATTACACATAAATAAGATACTGCAATTTTATGCTAGACAGAACCGAAATAACCCGTTTTGCATGAATCGGTTTCTTAAAAGTTATTTTGTTTAGAATAAACTCGGTGTTTTGGTATCAATAAAATAATTTTCAATTACTTTTTCAGTTACGGTCGCTAATTTGAATTGGTTAATAACGGTTAACGGTTACGATTATGTTTACGGTTTTAATCCCTGTTTGTAACTTTCTGTTAGTTTTATAAATAGTATTACTCAATTGAGGTATCTATCTGAAATAATTTAGAAAAAGATGAGCCCGAAATATTTATTTTTTAAAATCCAATTTAACTCTTATTTTTAATAAATATAAAAATTTGTTATACCAAAACCAAAATGCTTAAACCGGAAAAGACTGTCTATCGAAATTTTCGATTTGTGACGTATTGGAGTTAAGACATTAATCTTCAATCAAACTAAATTATTTAATTTAAAAAACCATTTTTATTGTGAGTGCTTAAATGCTATTTTATGTACGATACAGTTTATTAAGCAATATTTAAAATTGAGATTGTTTGTTAACTTAACCATGCCCAAATTGATTGCTTCACAAAGAATATAACGCTGTGGGCTGCATTTGAAAAGTCCATCATAATATATTCATTTGACATCACTTAAAAGTCGAAAGAGCACATGTAGGATGGTATGTACATACATATGTATGTATGTATGTGTTACATATTAAGACTTGGGCCCTAAAAGCAACGAGCCAAGACGTTGACTTTGGACTTTTACTGATTTTCAGTTCATCAGCTCAGTTTGCGTTGCTTTGTGGACTTCAATCATTTGGGATTAATTTGGCAAGGCAGAAGCACAAAGGTCACATGTGTGCCCCATCACATCATGGTGGTTGTTTCTGTTGCAGTAATGAGTCTTTTAGCGGCAGCTTTACAAAAGATTGAAGGCGCCAACACCAACACTTTAATGCCTTACAACATATGCTTCTTAATCCAGTCAACATTTGCATTTACATGATGAACGATGTACTTACGCTAATTCCTAACTTATATTTTTTAATATTAAGATCTACTATTTAGAATGGGCGTATCGAGGAACTGCAGCTCCATGGATGTGGGTGCCATTTGGTACTCGACCAGGACGACCCGATTGCTGCCCCTCTTGAGCACTGGCGCGGGCACATAGAGTGTCACCTGGGGTCCCACGAGGGGCCAGTATCGTCCCAGATTCTCGCCATTCACGAAGACAATTCCCTTGCCCCAGCCGGACATATCCAAATAGGTGTCGGCCAGCTGATCGTCCTTATCTATGGTCAATGTGCCGTGATAGATTCCTGGTCCCGAACGTAGCAATAGTTGTGGCTTTCTGAGTTCCTGGAAACCAACATGAGCCGACTCAGTCGACTGGGCAATGAACTGCTCCAGGTCGTTGTAGGACTCCAGTGGATACTTGGTCATGTTCCAGTTGCTCAGCATCTGCTTGTCCAATCGCACATCCTTCGTCAGTCCCTTGAAGTCATTCAATTGCCGGCCATAGTTCAGACGTCCCTGATTCTCCACCAGAATCTGCAGAAGTCTGCCCGAGCTGGCACTCAGAGGCAGCTCATAGATGGGTGTCTCCCGCGCCAGGATGCCCACAAACTCATTGTCCACATAGACATAGCCCCGATCCGCCAGTCCGGGCACATACAAGATACTGGGATCCCGTTTGAAGTGTGCCGGCAACCAGGTTTCATACAAGACCAGTCCGGAGTACTGATCCAATGCCTCGAAGGTCTTGGGCTTGTTGGACCGCACCACGCCAGTTGCCAGCTTTTGTCGTCCCTGGCTGGAGAACAGAGTGCAACAGCTGGCCAGTCGAATGGTTCCATAGGCACGCTTGGGCACGGGATCCGGCACGGGTATATCGGGCATGGGCAGATACCTGGCAATGATGCGGCGGAGGGCGTAGTACTTGGGCGTGGGATCGCCAGCCTCTGTCATGGGTGCATCGTAGTCGTAGCTGGTTATGTCCGCTATATAGTTGCCCGGCCCGTTCTCATTGGCGCCCGCCGTGAAGCCAAAGTTGGTGCCGCCATAAAACATATAGAAATTGACGCTGGCGCCGCTATCCAACATGTCTCTGGTGGATTAGAGAAGGGAACTATGATTACCAAATTCCAGTGATATATTTTAATCACTTACATAAAAGTTCCCGTTATGCTCTCCGTGCTCACATTGGCCATGGGCTCGGTCCAGTGGGTCAACCAACCAGGATAGTATTCGGCATTCACCAGCGGACCTTTGGGCTCATACCGTCTCAATTTGGCCCAAATGCTCTTCAGATCTCGCGTGGCTCCAAAGTCCATGGTAGCCAAGACACCCTGTATTTTGCCACAACGGAGTACAGTGGGCCCGTCGTTGGTGAACAGCACTGCGTTGTCCTTGACATAACTGTGGGTCTCATCACGCAACCAGTTGCGATAGTTGAGATCACAGGCAAAGAAGGATCCGTACTCGTTCTCCACCTGCACCATGATGATGGGACCCCCGTTGCCATACAGATAGGGCGCCATGCGAGTCATCAGCTGGTTGTACCAGATGCGAACCTCGCTCAGATAATCTGCAAATAAGTTCGCTTAGTTTCTGATTTATACTAATGATTCAAAAATAAAACCGAAAGCGTTTTTTAAATACTTTATCTCGATAATTTCTTTGACTATCAATCGATTAACCTAATTAAAGGGAGTTTGTTCATAGTAATTAATTCCAGAATCGAGATCAGTTAATTATGACAGAAGTTAATTAAATGTTAAAAGTTGAGATTTAAAATTTTTAGTTTTGAAAATTGAGAAATAAGAAAGTTCAGTTGCATAAAAATCGCATTATTAATATTTGAATGCAGGATTTAGAGGCCAAACAACGATCTAGATGACAATCCACTTGAACATTTTTTCAGTTTCCGCAAAGTTATGAAAGTTTGAATTTGGTCTGATCTTCGACCTACCAATTTTACAAGTCAAAGTTTGCGAGTGTATTTTGCATTTACAACAATTCTTTTTTGGAAGGACTCAATATATCGTTATTATTTGAAGATAAATGGACAACTCGTTTAATTTTTTTTTTTCGATTTTCAACTTTTTGATATAAAAGTCGCTTTACTGTTTGGAATAAGACCATTAGCTTATTCTATTAGTTGTTTCACCTACTTGTATCAGCTGTGCGTAATTGTATTCCCGGGAATTTCTGAAGTAACCAATAGGGGAAACCTCCCATGTCCCGCTCGGCACATATATACGGTCCTGGGCGCAGTATCACCAACAGATCCTCGTCCACAGCCAGGCGTATAAAGCGCTCCAGATCCGCAATGCCATTCCAAACGTAGACGCCATCGCGTGGATTGTGCAGCGACCATTCCACGTATCTTTAATAGATTTGGATACATTTTAAAAAATAGAAAGATATAATTCAAATTTTAACGTACGTTGTCACTGCATTGAGACCTGCGGCTCGCATTGTTCTCAGGTGACGCGACCAGGTGTCTGGATGTGCGCGAAAGTAATGAAAGGATCCGGATATAAAGCGGAACGGTCGTCCATCCTTCAAGAACCGATCGTTTTCATAGTCCACTTGAAATGTCCGATCACCTTTGGCAATTCCCAGTAGCGAAAATACCACAAAGATGGCAACAAAACTGTGCTGGAATTTCATTATGTTCAGGTTGCTTCTACAAGAATAAAATTCAAATGAAATGGGCTGGAAATGAATAAAGTTCATTAAACAATTTTAAATTTTATACTCTTGTTAATAATCAAAAATAATATAAAGAAGTTTATGGACCAAACGATTTCGTTCCATAAATTGCATTTAAAGATAAGTTACTAGAGTCCTGCATAGAAGGACCATTTATCTTACCAAAACTTAGAGCTGTTTAAATAACTTTAATTAATTATTTTATACACATAAGAAGAAGGGACTTATAATTTATTTATTTGCAAGCAGACTTAACCCATTTTAAGCGAATGGGTATTTAAATACCCAAAAAAGTGGTATATATCAGAATTAAAATTAAACAGTTTAGTTATCCTTGATATACCTGTAGTTTTTTATCTAGGTTTTTTCTGCATAGAAAATTTTGACAAAAAAGATGGAAAATGTATGGATATGGAAAAAATTAAATCTGAAGATAAATTTTTTTTTCTATTAACTTCTATGGTCTTCCAAAATTTGGTCAAAATCGGACCAGTTGATCAACGGGCAGCGTTTAATGGGTTAATAATCATCAAGATTACTTACTATTTAAAAATTATCCCACACATAAAAGTTTATACAAAATGTATCTTTTATTAAAACAGGAATACTTGTTATATTTGGCTATCTCACATATTAGAATTCCTAAATTCGAAATTCAAATGCAAATCATTTGACTTAGATTAATTCCCAGGAAAGTAATGTTGCTTCCGTCTATGCAAATTTAGCTTATCAAAGTAGCATTGTTTGGCTTACACTATCTACTTATAAACACACAGCACAGGAATATCCGTAAGCACAGCCGGAAATAAAAGTCGTCCAGCTTCCTAAAACCGAATATGAATAGAAAATGTTTATTTACAAGCAACCGCAAATCTCTCATCTGAGATGAAATGGGTTGAGATAGAATTAGATGATTCAAGTTCATGGTTCAATTAGTTAGTTGACAACGTGCTCGTCATGTGTCAACGACTGACGGACTGATTGACTGACAGAGACAAGAGTCGGAAAATTGAGCAAATCGCTGTTTGTTTTACTTAGAATATTAAGTAATTTAATGCTTTGTCTCGGTTAATAAGCCCATTACAAATTTATGCCAACAACTTTTGGCCAAAAGCCAGTGACATTTTCATCAGCACTAATTTTATGCGTAATCATATTTCGAATTTATTTATTTACTTATTTATTTTTCACTTTGAACAGAAAACTTCATGGGCCAGACTTATTGCCAAACAGCTGTTTTGAAAAATTATTATGAAATATTAAGTTTATTAAACTTTTGTCGAGTTCCGGACGTTCTCGGGTGAATTTTTATGGTAATATGATTACTCACATAGGTATTCGCAATTCGGCAAAAGATAATATCATATCATATCATATCATGTCATATAATACTCGTAAATGCATTTGTTTGTTTCACTCGAATTCGAATAATCTCTAGTAAAAATAATTCAATGATTGCATTGCTTATCAATATAATAAATAATTATTCACTAAATTTGTTTATTTAACATGCATAAGGTGAAAATGAGATCACAAAGTATGAAAGTTATTGATAACTTGCCCTAAGATTAGCTAGAATTCTAAAAGTAAACAGATTTATTATAAGAAATTAAACATAAATGAAAACAAATGGAAATTAAATAGGTCTATAGGTTGTTTAAAAGAAGTAAGATGAGTCGAAGATTTAATACACTGATAAACATGAATGTTTGAAACTCATTGTGTTTGACAATCAGTCAGCAATAAGCTAAATTTTCATCGAAATATCAACGTCAGAAATTAATTGACAGATAAGAAGTAGGTGTGTCAATGTTATAACGTAATTCTGGTAATTAATTTTCGATTTTAATGAAATTGGTTTCATTAAAAGGTTTTTCAAAAATTCCCATATCAATAATAAATAATCTGAATCTGGTTTTTCAAGTTAACTGATAGCTCAGCTTTCACTTCTAGATTTTGTGCATCCCCAAGTGTTGTTTACCTCAAACCTATTGATCTCATTTGAGCATCAAGTATTTTGATAACATTTTGTAAATCCCGCGATGCGATCTACCATCTACCATATACATATATTTATTATGATGAACTGAACTGAACTGTAACAAAACTAATACGACGAGGGTAAATTAAATGATGTGTGAATTCCCGGCCCTGAACTTTGGCAAATGCCGTAGACCTGCCCAAAATTAAGGCAATCACTAAAATGATTTGCCCCTATGTACATTTATGTATGCACTTGAATGAATGTATGTACATACATATGTACATCACAACAGCGTACTTAGTATGTAACAAGAACAACAGCGAATTCTCAGGCACATTTTTAATGTTATTCAGCGTCAGCCAATCGCATAACTTGAGGCAAGCATTTAAAGCATTTTAAGCATTTGACCCAATTCAATTATTTTGCATGCCTGAACCCGACTAACCGTCCCCGTTCGAGTCCCATTCCCATTCCCAGTCCCCTGGAGAGTTCTTTCCCGCCGAGAAAGTCTTTTCTTGTCTTTTGCATTAGCATTTCCCATTTGTCTTCGTGTTTTATGGCTGTGCCAAAGATCAGCATAGAATTCTATGAAATATCAGCAAAACACTCGGCGATACTTCCCGGCGAGGGGTCAGGCCGGGTTCACTTAAGAATTCCATTAAGATAGTAGAACCTTCATATTGTTTTGTTTTTGTCACAACTGCAATGCTTACCTCGCAATTTAAAGAAGAACTCCAAAGTCTGCTGTCTCTCACGATTTGTTCTTCAGGTTAGTTATTATTATTTATTTATATTTCTCTTATAACGAAACGTGTAATTTCTTCGTTTAAACACTGTGCACACTTTATTCACATTCCCTGCTGGAGCGAACCGTGTGCTCTGCTTCAAAGCTAAGCTCTGACTGACTGACTGAACAATCGTCGCGTCGATCGTTGGCTGAGAACGGGGAACTGAGAACTGAGAACTGCGAGCTGCTGATAAGTGCAGTCAACAAACAGTCAAACACAAGACGGGAACGATTCTTGAATCATTCATGTGGGCTATTCAACTACTTGTATAAGTACTTGTAAGTACTCACTCGCTCTTCGAATGCAGTGGGATCTACATTTGAACTTTTTGTTTTCGTACAGGAAAAAGTTGTTGTGTTTGGGAAATAATTCGAAATTGTAATCTTAATAATCTTAAGCTAAATCTTTAATAAAGGGCCTTTACATGTAACAGCGGACGGCAGTTCGCGCTAGTGACGAAAATGTGTACAGAAAGAATGGAAAATTTTCAGTGACTGTCCGATCAGAATGAATATATTCTGATCGAAAGTAATAGTCTTAGTTCAGGGATTAAAACCGTAAGCTTAACCATAGCAGTTAACCGATATTGATCGGTTAATGTGGGTAGCCTTTACTGAAACCGAAACAAAACTTTTTACTATACCCAAACCCAAAAATCGAAATATCAGTTTCCAAACCGATTTATGCATTTCGTTTGATTTCGATTCGGCCAAGCATAAAATTTAATCACGTCGTTTTTAAAAATAAATTAAATTTTTACTTTACTTACTTTGCTTTAAACAGCGCTTTTGCTACACGATAAATAGACCTATCGATATAAATTGTTAGAGCTACTTTTTCCAACATATATTCTTCTCGTTAAAATTATCTTAATTTTTTAAATTTTTAAATGTTTGTTTTCAAATTAACAAATTTTAAGCATTTAATTAAATTGCTTTGTAAACCGAAATCATACCGGTATTTTGAAACAGAAACGTACAATTCGTATGTTTGACCGTTAAGTAACTGATTTATACAAATTTTGCGTAAGTGTTACCCGAAAACCTAAAAGCGAACATAACCAAAACCGTTCTCTGGTCTTAACTAAAAAGTGCATACTCAAACTTCTGGAAACTAACCTGATTCGTAAACAAGTTCACTTTAACACTAATTATCCTGCATTTGACTAAGAAAAAGTCTAAAATATTTGGAATAATTTGAGCCCAATGGAAACGGAAAAAGTAATCTCCAATTTATATAAATCGATCTCTTGTTGATTTGTATTTTTTTTAATAAATATCAAAAAATTTTAACAAAATTCAGTCGCATAGAAAAGGAGCATTTAAAGTTTAAGATTTTTGCATCTTTTGACTAAATAACATCTTTAGAAAAGTCTCTACTATTAAAAATATAGAAATGATAATTAAGCCACTTAATAAAATTGCTTATGAAACTTGCACAAAATATTAAGCAATTAAATGCAGATAACATTGTGTAGTTAAGGAATAAAATCTTATCTCCAGATGGGTTAATTGTTCCTTGTGTGTTTGCGTTAATGACAATATAGTTTGTCATTCATAATACAGTATAATTTGCTTAGCCGCCTCAAGTACTTTGCTCAGATATCATTGTTTTTCATTCATACAAAACTAGCTCTTAATGCAGCCAAAATAAAATCTTAGGAAATTAATCGTTAAAATATATTATTTATGGTACTTAACAGAAACAGAATATAACTTTGTTCTTTAACGCAATTCTTTTGTGTTTTCATATAATAATATCGTATATTTAGCATGCAATCATATTATTGTGAATGTAAACACATTTAGATTGGCCCACAAGCCATTGGGCCACTTCTTTCAAACATCAATACAAGCCTTATGAACATGATTGGTATGCTAACAAAATTTAAAAAATAGGCAACAGCTGCAGGAGTAAAAGGAAATAAAGAAATATGGACACGCTTCATATTCTATGCATTAACTGTTGCTCAAATACGCGTTCTATTGACTTTTCCTCGTCGCCTTATTTGTTGTGGGAGTCCCCCTAACATTAGGTGCCCCTAGAAATATGCAAAAAGGGTGATGACGAGATGAAAATGCAGCCGGGGGCGATACTCAAAACTGGCATATGAAAGAAAGTCAGACCAATTGGCCAAAACAGTGAATTTTCTATGCTGTGTTGTTTTATTATTAATTTCATACATTTGTGATTGTTATCGTTGTCGTGGGTCACCAGCTGAGCTAATGGGCTTTTATTAGCCATACAGATTCACATACGTGTCTTGGCCAAAATGTAAATCCTATTCGGCAGTTTCTCACACAACTTTAATGTTTTCACATTGGCCGTAGGCGGTTTAAAGTGTCCGTTGGGATGCACAAAGCAAACAGAGGAGAAGAAGAACACACTCACACACTTGGACAAACAAATCCAGAGTCACACACACACAGATACACAGATGTGCATAGACAATTAGACAGTCCACACACGCATCATACACTCACAAGTTAACAGCTTAGCTTTAGGCCACACACACACACACATACGTGGGTACATGCAGAATTTAAGGACTGTTAAGGCCTGCTCCCATTTCTAAGCCATTGTTCGGCTGTCGACTGTCGACTGTCACTTTCACGTCATGATGAGGCTGCTCAAAAACAGGAAGCTTCACACTTTGCTGCCTGCTAATTTTGTGCCTGAAACTTTGGGTTATTACAATGCGTTGTCCTCTAACTTTGACATTTTCCGTTGCGTTAATTTTACCCGATAGTGTTGGGTTTTTAAAAACTTTCAGAACAAAGCACTCAAGCTAAAAGCCAATAAAACCAGTACAAAAAACAAGAGTACAAATAAAAACAAATAGAGCAAACTTACCTTAATACGTCAGAGCTCTCAGCCAGCTTAAATGGGTGCAATCCCCCGCAACCTGTTGAATGCCACAAATTCAACATCAATTCAATTCAAATGCATTTTTTTAGCGTTCAATTCAATTGCCACTTGGCGTCTGCACTTCCTACGCTTCCCCGCTCCATCCTTCCCCTTCCCGCACAACTTCATCCCGCCGCCAGCGGCAATCAATTGAATTACATGTTTCCAGTTTCCTGTGCGCGCATCGTTAGTGCTACTATTATACCCTCAAAACTCAAGTTTCCAACAGGGTATGTACAACAATACAAAGCCTTAAAAGATATAAGTAAAGTAACTCGTTAATGATCTTTGGCAGAGACCATTTTAAAACAACTATATGATCTATATGAACAAAACAAAATATTATGTTGGGAAAAAAAAAAACAATTTCATTTACCCTAATTTCAATCTATATTAACTATAATCCAGGTATATAAATTAAAATTAAATAGGAATTCCTCGACTATTGTAAAGCAAATAAAATTTAAAAATACAATTTATTTATAGAATTCGTTTACTTAAATGTTTTCAAATTATAAAGAACACTTGAATGAAGAGAACCGCTTCTTTTACTTTTTTATTTTAAAAAGTTAAAATTCGAAAGATATTTATTTTGTAAATAATAAAAAATGTTTAAAAAAAAGGACTGTTTTTTTACATTTGAGGATAATGCTCTTTGACACGTAAACTTTTGTTCTTCACTGTACTTTGAGGATAAATGAAATATCATTTTATCATATCTATAACTACACATGTTGACTTTTATTGAATTATTATTCAAAAATTATAATATGAAAACTTTAATACCTAAAATTTTTGTAACTATTAAAAATGTGGGTATCTTGTAGTCCATCATTGATTTGTCTTGGCTTGCACATTTGATTCCGTTGTTGTTGTGGCTGACACCATTTGCCTAGCTGCCTGGATATGCATACTCGCAGTTGTGGTTGTCTTATCACAAGTGCCTCACAGGCATTGCCAAAGCATTTGCATGGCAATTTGGCTTAACGAGGCGAAGGGTGTTGACAACTTCTTCAGTATAATCAATGGCAAGAAGTTGCATTGCAGCCGCATTAAACCCATTTCAGCGCCAAGGTGGCCACGCTTGTTTGTGGCTGCAAATATTTGCTTATGCCACTATAAATTGTTGTTATAAGAGCCGTTAGATTTGTTGTTACAGTTGCAATGGAGCTGTTGCTGTGAATTGTGAATACACCCATACTGAATGCTCGCTCAAATAGATTCCCTGTCCGCAGTAAACAATCAGGTCAAGAGGTCGCCCTGTGACATTTCCGTTACAGTGCACTTCAATAAATCTACATATATTAAGAGTGTTGAAATTTCATTCTGTATCTCATGTTAATTTTATTGCTTAGAAGCACCTAAAATGTCCAAACTTAAGTACGTAAAATTGTTCTGCATATGGGATTTTGGAAATTATTCTTTGCTTATGATGTATACAGTCGAACTTCCCTAACTCGAACTTCCCTAACTCGAAGTTTCTCTAACTCGAACAAAGTCGAGTAGCAATACTAGGCAAATTTCATACAATTCTACTTCCCTTACTCGAAGTTTCCCTAACTCGAACTTTTTTCGTGGATAGTGGTGATTCGAGTTAGGGAAGTTCGACTGTATATGTATATACATATATATGTGATGCTGATTGATAGTAATCTTTCGACAATTGCTGTAAAAATCTAATTCTAATGTATTCATTTTACTTTATCAAAATCCTGCTTTTATCTTATTGCACATCTGGCATTAGTTACAATAGAAACTATACATGAAAATTGCAAATAATTGTAAAAATAAATGCATTCTTTTTTTAGTAATTTAATAGTTTAAATGTATAAAACGACACCTGTCGATTTTCTTAATATTTGTCTTAATCTTATCATTTACAAATTTCATACATTTAATTGTTTTCAGCGCACAAAGCGCCATCTGTCGGTAATAAATTAGATCGCCCGCCTAAAAGCACGCAACAGAAATCTTCTGTTATGCATAATCAGCATTTGTTATTGTTGCTGTTGCTACTCACAGCAGCAGCCGCTGCCAGCAGCGACGTTGACGTCGAGGCAGCAGATGCAGACGGCAGCAGAATTAGCACGTCGACGCCTGGAGGGCAGCAGCAGCAGCAGCTGTCGAGGAATATGGTGAAACGTGCTCCCACCTCCAGCTTCATTGGCATGAGGGGCAAGAAGGAACAGGAGGCGGCGTCAGATGGAAATTGGTTGGGCCCCGATCCCTTAGACTACGGTGAAGAGGATGTGGACAACTATTACAATGAGAACGGGCGGAGATTGAAGAAAGCTCCGTTGGCTTTTGTTGGCATGCGTGGCAAGAAGTTTTCGCCGGGCAACAATCATCTGCGGGATTTAATTCAACACATGGAGGAGGAACGTCTGCGTGAGAATCTTGTACAGGATTTCCTTGATCATCTGGCGGTTGATGGCGGCGATGTGGGAAAGCGAGCGCCGACTGGCTTCACAGGCATGCGAGGCAAGCGTCCAGTCATGGGTGACAGCGATGCTCTCGAGGATGAGGACGACGCCATGGAGCTGCTGGAGAAGCGAGCTCCCGTCAACTCATTTGTGGGCATGCGAGGCAAAAAGGATGTCTCACATCAGCATTACAAGCGGTCCGCTTTCTCAGAGGTAAACAGAACTAGATGAGCAAGTGACAGGGGTTGAATAAATAATAAATATATGTATAATTTAAATAAATTTATATTGTATCATCTGTCATGCTCTCATCTTAAATGTAATTTGAAACATTCATGGAACTAATCGCGACTAGTTGTGGCCCAAATTTTTTAAAAAGGCATACGATGTGCGTGGCAAGAAGCAGAGATACACGGACTTTAACAACAAATTTGTGGATGTGCGCGGCAAGAAGAGTGACCTGAACCTGGGCGATGACATTGATGTGGAACAGAACGCGGTGCAGCCTTGGGTCTATCTGATTGGAGAGAAGCGGGCACCCAATGGCTTTGTGGGCATGCGAGGCAAACGTCCAGGTGAGTGGAAAGTTGACCCCATTGTACTTCTCCTAACATTCAATTTCTCCCATTGTAGCGCTTGTTGAGTAAACGGAACTGGTGGCAAAGATAGGCGAGCGTTTTCCTCATTTACATTTGACGAATGACAGTCGGAAGTTCCTTTAAAACTAGGCAAATAATATTTGTATAATGTTTAAATAATCACTGGGCTGGAGATTATTTAAATTGTAACATACAAAACACAAACTTAATGCTTCTCTCTGTTTATGTAAACGAGACTTATGGCTCTCTAAAAAGATCTAGTATAAATCGAATTGAAATTGAAATCTATTTGGGGCCTAGCTTCAAATGAATAATTTGCATATCTATTTGTAAACGATTTAATCAAAATTACATCTTAATTAGTACATACTATGTACCTAATATCGATTTCTCACATACAAACCTACAAAAAACAACAACGTATGTAAGTTTAAGAAAAATGTTAATTTATTTACAATTCATTTATTATGTACAATGGCTAATCATAATAAAACCATATACAAATCTATAATATATACACACAGCTATATAGCACAAATGTCTAATTAAATATTGTAAATATTGTATGGTAAAGAAAGAATACAAATTAAAAAAAAAATCAATTATACTACTATTCATGAAAATTAAATTAATTGAATAAATAATATTCTAAATATTATTAAAATATAGGTGAAGCACAAGGATTATTCATTTATGGAACTTTGGATTTTTTTAAATATTTCGAAAATAAAAAACAAATCAGTTGAGTCATCGAGTTATCAGCATTTTTCAGTGCAAAGTCCTATGTTTTAACAAATCAACTAAAGATTAATCATTTATAGAATTGGATTTTTTAAATATTTCGAAAATAAAAAAAAAATTTAATAGTAATTTAATTTAATTTCAGTTGAGTCATCGAGTTATCAGCATAGTGTATAGTATTCCATTTTTTGACAAATCAAGAGGTGACACTGTGGTCAACGACTCGACTAGAAGACATTTCTTAACAAGATGTAGAATAACGAAACACAGTAACATAACACGAAATTCTAAAGAAAAAAATATTTTTTTTAACTAGACTTCATTTTGTATAAGGTACATATGTTAACAAAATTCATAGAAATTTTAAATTTCAACTAACATTAGTGCCAGTATCTGCAATATAAACTTTTTGTATATATGGGTATTTCCAGGATCGAGAACGCGACATTTGTGCGTCTTTAAATGAAAAAATCAAAAAAATTTAAAGGAATTATATTGATATATTACTATTACTTTATTTGTTTTACAAGTTTTATAAGTGATTTCTAACGCGACATCGGAAACGTGACAAGATTTCCACCTACATAAGTAGGTTGTGCGAAGAATTTTTTTATCAAATTTTATTTGATATATCGAAAAAAGCTTGTGAAACTTGTTTAAAACTAAACAATCAATATATTTCTATGTTTAAAAATGGTTCATGTTACAATCTTACTTATTGTAATCGTTAAAATACAAAACGGTCCATTTTGGAAGTCAATTTTTTAAAAAAATGGGCAAAAATATAGAAAAAAAATTTATTCCAATGTAGAATTTATATGTTCATCGTTAATATACATTTTTGGAAGAACATTTGACAAGATGTAAGTTTTTAATCAATTTTACGTCTTTGGGCGAGGTGGACCTTCTGTGAAAATGCCCGTATTTACATATATAAGAATACACACCTAGGTACGTGTGCATTAAAACATTTACAGTGTATGAATCGACATTTTTTGTTTGGTAGGAGGTGCAATTACAACACACATTTGAATACAAAAGACATGCAGGTAGACGAAGCCAAGAATAAGTACCTGTATCTGCTGTGCCTTTCAATGTTCCTGTACCAAATAATATTCCTGAGAATTGCTCTTTGCTTAAAATAAGTTGACAATAGCTCGGGCTACAATCGTGTGTTGTGCAGTGTAATCACTTACCACTATCGCTTACTTTCACAATTTGTACACGAATTTTGCATTTATTGCTGTCTCTCTCCCAAACTAAAAGTTCTTGCGAGAGTTGCGAGAGAGAGCCAAAGCTCTCAAGCCGGCAGACGCTCAAACGCCGCTCTCAAGCTTTGCTTCGATGCGACAGCGACATCGACAGCGATCGCAGCTTATAAATAGCAGACAGAGCGCGTTCTAAGGCAGTTAGTTTTCAACAGTCGTTCAAACGTCAACATCGTCGGCAACATCGGCGACAATTCAAGCCTAACAACAAATTGTTAGTACTCGTGAGTGTACAATATATATATGTGTGTGTGTGTATTTGTGAGAGTGAGTGTTTCTAAGTATGTGGGTGAAGAGGACTCAAAGACAGTCTTTTTTTATACAAATGGAAAATGCGACTTGCTTGAATGAAAATGTTATGTGTGTCAATTTTGCAAGGCAATTAAATGTATTGTAGTTGCCTTTAATTATATAAAACTATTGACGTTGTTACTAATTAACGCATGAAGACAGTGGAAAATTTTCTTCTTTAATTTCCAATCTTCTGTCCACATTCACCTATATACATATTTGTTGTTGTTTTACGCAGCTCGAGTGCACTTTGGCGTGGAAAACCAGTATTTTGAGTTTCAGTTTTTCCAAGTGTTTCGTCTCAGTCCTCGACCTCGTCATCTATGTTACAGCTGTTCCATTCGATTGTGAATTTTGTGAAATCTCATGTGTTTCTTCATTTCTCTGACTTTCTGTTTATATTTTTGTTTGTTTTAGCTTCATTTGAGATATTTTGGTATTTCACAAAGGAAAAATGTTGAGACTCTGGGCATTCCTGCTCTTGGTCTGCTGCGCTCAGGCGGTACCATTCTACAGCGAGTAAGTAAAAGAATCTTAAACAAGTTAACTTTATTTATCTTTTGTGTGGTTTTTGTGCCTGAAGTATCATATCTCATGCAGTCCATAGTTATTTTGGTTGGTTTAACATCATAATCATAAACATAGTCGAACATTAGCCATTTGTTTGTCTAGATTTTAATCTTAATCTTTGTTCAGAATTACTTAACATTAACATTAAAGCATCGTAATTAGCATAAACATAACTAACTCCTACGATACCAAATATTCAGATAATAGCAATCCAAGGTCTCTAATACTTTCTGTGTTTAGTTTACGAGTAGTAACTTTATAAAATCGATAGTAATACAGTAAAGTTTCTTTACAGTGAAGAATTCGATTCAGATTCCAGCTTTGATGACTCTGATTTTTCATCACTCTCAGACAGGTGAAATTCTTACCCAGCAATCATTTCCAGCATTTGACAACCTCTTCCCAAAACAAATACCGAACCCAACGGCATCTGTGCCATTCTGTTCAAATATTAACATGGCAACTACAAATTTTTTTTTATGGTTTTGTGCTCATTGACTTATCATAAAACCCACCTAAATGCAAGTTCAGTTGTTTATGATATTTGTTCAAGCACTTTAAGTGCTTGCTTGGAGAAATTTCCCCGTTTACAACATTGACTTGCAAAAAGAAAAAAAATAAAGCCAGCGCTAAACGATATTGCAAATAAAATGTACCGAAAAACTGAGTCTAAAGCAAAAGAAAACAAACCAGAGAGCAACAAAATCCCCGAAAAGGCGGAAAGAAAGTCAAATTGCGGTGACCTCAATTCACAAAGTTAAGCCTGAGTCCCATTAAAAATGAACTAACTGAGAATCCACACAAGGGTATTAGACTATAAACATACCCTGCTTGCGATCTAAGTATTGAGTTCAGCAATTGATTTAGATCCAGAGATGGTAGATCAGTAGAGATCAGTCATCTCATTTCCTATCTCTTTAAATCCGACTAACCAATTCAAATGCTAAAAAGAGATTGCTGAATTAAATTTAACTGAATTAAAGAACAAGACGATAAACATAGAGAATCTTGATCGAAATGTGGCACAGAAAAACGCCGCAAAGATCATTTAACCCTGCAGTTCAAGTTTTTGCGAAACGCATTGCACAAAATACAACAACAACAACACGGATGAGATGAAGATGAGAACAATGCCCAGTCAAACTGGGTCACCATCGACTTTAGGGCATCCGCAAGAGATGGGATCTGCGGGATCTGACAGCAGATTGTTGAATGTATCTTTCGGATCGTTGCTTCGTTGCTTGCATGTCTCTGAGCCTTTTACACATGGCTGACTACGTGGCAACCTGACAACCTTAGACAAGAGCTATAGACCCTAACACTACATAAATATTTAGTTGCCACTTATTTTAACACAATTTTTAATGTTAGTCACGAAGCTAATTTACTTTTGACACCTCATTAGATGCAATTTTGGGCCAGGTGGTGCCCCAATTTGATAATTTTAGAATTCCCCCTCCAAAACTGGGTCAACCAGAATCTGGCCCTGCTCAGTTATGAGTAACTTGTTTGGTTCTACACGTTGCGCTCCATGGTAGAGTTTTAATCAAATCATTGGCAACTAACCAGGTTTGCTTCGATCGCCCATTGACCGACTGTGACCAATGACTTTCGCTTTGGTAGTCGAGGTGACTTTTTATTTTTTTCATTTTTTATTGTTCAACGGAAAGTTTGTCATTTATTTTATATATGTAAACAACATCAGTCGTTGTTTTTTTCTATGTCAAAACCATGGTTCAATAAATCTAGTTACAATTTATAGAAAATATTAATGTTAAAATAGTATCTCTTGTAAAACACTTAAACACTCGTAGTTGTCAATTTCTCTTTGCTTTGAATTATCATAAAATAACCCAATTATTTGAATATGATTTTCCATTTAAATAGCTGCAATTGATTTAGCTGCAAGTTTCTCTTTTTAAAGTCCCAAATGCCGCAAGTTCAAGGCAAGTTCAAGTTAGTTATTTGCCATCTTTAATCTGATAAAGACATCTCAGTTCGTGACATGCCCGAATCCATGAAGATGCCTCAAACTACAGTGAACTCTAGTCATGACAAGCCCTTCCTTGTTCACGACGCAAATCATGAGTCATGAGTATATGAAAAAGGTGTCATAAAAAACGAAACGCAAACTTAACCAGAAGTCAGAAGTAAGATTGCTGACTGCTAACCGACCGTGGATACTATAAAAATTTGTTATGTTTGCCATTTCCAGCATATTATTTAAAGTATATAATATATATTTTTCTTTATTTTGTTCAGCTTTTGTTTTAATGTTTTTTTGTTTTAATTAACTTCCGTGGTGTGAATTTATAATGAGCGTAATGAACAACAAAAAGGGTTCCGAAAATGTTACACAGTAATAAGTTATGTATAAATGTATATATATATATATTGTCAAGTGGGTGCCAACAATGAGCAAATAAATATATAGGAAAAGTGAGCTAACAAATCATTTGTTGCCGTTTGTCAATAGAAAGCGGACTTACAATTTGTTTGCACGAAGCGTTCAAATGACTCATCTGGGAAGAATACTAAGCTACTTATATTAGGTTGTAAATTTGTCCGATTTTTAAGAAGCTGTTATAAAATTGTACACCTCAAAACGAAAGACATAAATCCCATTTGATTGATGACTCTGAAGTGCAGCGCATTTATTTTATTTTGGGAGTTTTTGCAGCGTTGTTTCGGGCATTTGAAACACATAAAATTGGTTTTCTTTTCGATTTTTTTTGTATATTGTATTAGCTTCACAGTTAATGGAGGCAACAACAATTAGTATGCAGCTCACAGAAATGCTGCGCAAAACAATTGCTAAACAATGAGCACGATCGGAGTGTATACTACCATATATTATAGATATATAAACAAATAGAGAGAATGTCGAGTCAGGCCGGAGCTTCTGCTTTTATGTGCGAAACAATGGAAGGCATATGAATTATGGTATGTTGGGGATCTGATTTACACGTAGGGTTAAGTTCTGGTTTGGCATATGCATGAAAACACAGGCAGCACAAAAAACTCAACTAATTGCAGAGGAAGCACTACACGAATCACACTAACCAAACAGTACACTTCCACTTCCACTCCACGCCCCCTTCACCCCCTTCGACAGCTTTATGCAACATTTAACACGACCATTGCCGCTGTCACTGCATCGCACGCTCCTCGCGCCCATTCCATTTGCCCCGCTTGGCCCGCTCGAGCCGCTGCATGCCCAGCCGTCGCAGCGGGTGGCGAGCGTTTGGGCTGCACCGCCGCCAGTTCCGCTGACGGCCCAGCAGCCGCAGGCGCAGCCACGCCCCCAATCAGCCCCACTTAACGCCCCACTGTTGCCACTCTACAGTAGCAGCTACGGCAGCGACGGCATCACCGACACCGAGTTTGTGCCTCTCGAGCAGCAGCAGCAACGGCAACAGGGACGACAGGATGCAGTTGCCACTGCAGTTGCACCTGCGGCTGATCAGAAACCCTTCAGTAAGTCACAGCACCACAATCAGCATCCAATGGAATGATACTACAAAGATTTATTTGCTTCCAATCAAACAGATGTCGATACCATCACCTCGGATGTGAATTCTCCCAATCCAGCTGTGTTCTTCCAACAATCGTTCCCATTCTTTGGCAATGAATTCTTTAATTCATTTGGCGGCTTTGGCTTTGGTAATGCCCAGGAACCTTGGTGGAAAGGGTGAGTAACATTTGAAACATACATAAATATAATAAATAAATATTTCATACACAGAAAAAAAAAAAACATTTTAAAATTTAAATTTAGAATTTTGATTTTAGCATGTATTTTTTAAGTATAAACTGGAAAAAAGTCAAAAATTCTAAAACATCTGATTTGATTTAATTTAATATTTGCGGAGAAGGAATTGAAATATTCTAATAGTGACTGGAAAAACAATTTTTCAAAAATCTCTTCGCTAGTATTCTTCAAAAAATTCTAATAGCGAATGCAAAAGTCTCTTCTCTAGTATTTTTTATAAATTTTTGAAAAATGCAAAAAAGCCATTTTTTTTATGAAAAGGAGGAAAAAGGGGTTAAAATAGTCATTTTTAGCAGTTTTCAAAAAATTATAAAAAATACTAGCGAAGAAACTTTTGCATTCGCTATTAAATTTTTTTGAAGAATTTTTTTTCGTCAAAACATTTTTTGAAAAAAAATCGAGGGAAAAAGTTTTAAAAATGATTTTTTTTAAAATTCAAAATTTTTAACCCTAATGTGTTAAGGAAAGTTTTGTATCATTCAAACGGAATTGAAATGACCTTTCCATTGATGCCCAAATGTAAATAAAGTAGGTTCAAATAACGATTAGATTTAACTTTAAATGTTGTCAAAGTAAATATTCCGTCGAGTGTATAAAACTTTTGATATTAATTATTAGCTATAATTAAAAAAACAACTATTCAAAAAGTACAAAAATGTTCCAAACGTAATTGGATTCTTAACAATATTAAAGAATTGCAGAGCTCCAAAATTTTAAGCTGCTTAAAAAGTTATTCTTAGTTTCAGCAAATAATAATTTTTGGAATTATCTGCTAAAATGTTTGATCCATTTCGTGTCTAATTTCAACTCTATGAAATAAAATCAACAATATTGGTTAGATTCTTAATTCTGAAATAATTTCATATAATAGTATAATTTCACAGAAATCATTTATAAAAGACTTCTATTCATATGCTATGGTCACTTGGCTTGTGGCTTTCCTAATCACCACAGTCGACTGATTTCGATGTTCTTGGCATTTGGTAATTAACCGAGCACAATGTCAAGTTCGTTCAAGCTATTAAATATAATTTTGATTCGTAACGTCTCTCGTATTATCGCCAACTGCTGAAACTTCTGTATTTACTGAACTGGCCATCGTGCAAATAAAATAAAAATATTTTAATATTCCTACCTATAATAGTAAGAGATAATTATAAACATTGGATCATGAGAAACTTAACTGGCAAATTGCTTGGCCAAAGGTAATAATTTCTGAATTAATTATTCAGTCAGCAGAATTGTAAACTGGCTTATATTTTATGCAACCCATATACATATGCTTACTTATATTGATATAATGCAATCTTTATAGATATATAGACTCGTTTGCACTTTTATAAATTGTTATTAAAGCAAAATTGTGAAATCAACAACTGGTCGAGTGTTCGCTGCATTTGTTTTTGTTCAACTGAGAGCGAAAATCAGACGCAGCAATTGAAAAATTAGCGCTAAATACAAATAAACAGCAAGAGTATAAAACTCGACATCTATCTGCTCATGTAGACAAATTTTGAAAACTACATAGGTCCACAAATACAATGAACCGCTTTGTGGCGCAAATTGAATTGAAGGCAGGCAAAGCTGTTAAGCTGATAATTCCATAGAGCATATACTACATATATCAAAATATTTACTATATATGAGTATGCTACGAAACCATGTGAAATTATCGCTCCTCTATGTACAAATTCGTAATGTAAACATTAATCAACGCTTAATTGATGAACAGATACGATGCGAGTAACTAAATTCCCTCAAAGGTTGCTGACTAAGAGTAACACAGTTTATACTAGGTACACCCATGTATCTATATACCAATTTAGTATATATACGAATTGTAGTTTCGGGTGCATTGACTTTTAATTTGCAACTTTGCGATTTATCAAAGGCATTAGCAAGTAATAATAGTTAATAATATGTTAAAATTTAGCGGGGATCTAATCATTTTAGGGGATTGTCCGCATTGAAAGATCAGGCAGCTTGTTAGAACATTTATAATATTCTACTAATAGAAAATGTTTTATTAGGAATTTTTCAAATTTTTACTTGTACAATTTTTGGAGTATGAATGAATTTTGAAATGAATAAAAATTATTTTCGTTAATTTATTTAACATCCTAGTGCTACAAGTTGTAAGAAACTTTTGATTATTGCACTAGTCACAACATAATACAATAGATTTAATACTATGATTGGTATTAAAATTCTTTTAAAATAGCTTATAATTAATTTTAACAATTCTATTTCAGTTTAATAATTTTAATAATTTAAATTTTTAATATTTTTTGCTTTTGAACTACTTTTAAATAAAATTTTTTAGGTGCATAGAGAGTTTGGTTTTGATTGTCTTTTTCTTGTCTTTTCAAAAATGTATGCCAGATAAATATTTATCTTTATTATATTTATGTAATTGACAGAAAACTTTGGAGTTTAATTTTATTTTAAATGTAATTGCTAATATTTATTTTATTTTCTCGTTAAAAGTGACTAATGGTTAATTCCTTTCACCTGTATGTAGACCCAATGTGTGCACCGAAAAAGAGGAAAATGAGGGCGCAACCACGGAAACCGATGGTGATGAAAGCGTGGACACCTTTGGTCAGGAACGTGATGGCACTGGCAGCGTTGTCCGCTCGCCGCTCTTTGGCCAGTTCCACTTCAGCGTGAACTCCTGTGCCGAGAAACCGAACAAGCACGTCTGTACCAAGATGTAAGTGGGCCGAATGCATTTGCATAACGGCCAACGTTGCGTATACTTAATGCATTATTCATTTCTTGTTTCGCTCGCACAGCGTTAATCAAAATGGCAAGAAGAAGACACTGACTCTGACACGTCAATGTTGCCACGGCTATGGACGTCCACGCAACGCGGACTTCGCCACGCCCTGTGAGAAGATCGAGATCAAAGACATCGAGGCAACAGCCGCAGATATGGGCGCCAAGCAGTTCATTGAGAGCGCCAAGAGTGCCGGGGAACTTGGGGATATGTTGGCCAGCAACAGTGGCAAGAAAGTGACCGTCTTTGTGCCCAACGATGCCGCTTTCCAGGAATATCGTGGACAGCATCAGCAGGAGAATGTAAGTAGACACTAAATTCCCATTAATGATAAATAATTATCTCCTTTATCAAACAGAACGTGGAGGACTCCAAAGCAGATGCCTCAGAAAAGACATCATCCATCTACAAACTGCACTCTGTCCTGGGCGATGTGCAGCTGGAGGATGTGCCCAACGAGAAGCTGCTCCAGACTGAGCTGCCCGGCCAGAAGATACGCATCAACAGCTATCAGCTGCCGCCTGCTCTGAGTCCGGAACCCTATCGCTATGCCGCCAACTGTGTGCCCATTGAGAAGCACGACAAACTCTCGGAACAGGCTCTGGTTCACACCCTGAATGGCGTTCTAAAGCCTCTGACCAAAACGGTGATGGACATCATTCGTGATCGCGCCGACATGTCCATAATGCGTGCCGTTCTTGAGAAGACCAACATCAGTGCCATGCTGGAGGCTGACAAGCCAGTCACCATCTTTGTGCCCACGGATGCGGCCTTCGACAAGCTGGAACCACATCTGCGACGCACTCTGAAGGAGGGACGTGGCTGCGCTTCTAGTAAGTAGAAGGGTTTCAACTTTATTGAAAATTTAATTGAACAAATTAAGAACAAGAGCTCCCGACTATAGTATACCCTCTTCTTATTTGAATACGCATAAAGTATTTTAAATTGCATACTTTTAGGCACTTACATTGTTTAAAACTCAAAACCTTCATTACTAACGTTGTGTTTGGCCGATCTTGTTGCGATTAAGTAGGATGATAGCTTATAATAATAGATAACGTTAATTTCAAATAAGAAAACGTTATAACTGGACGGATAACTTGACATGTCTATATCGACTTGGCTGTTGATGCTGATCGAAAATATGTGTACTTCAAAGGGTCGGAGATGCTTCCTTCTCCCAACTACATAAATTTCAACGAATACAATTTTTTTAGTAACTACTATTTTCACTTTTAGTTTAGTGTACTTATTGGAGTAAACATACATTTCTTATTGTACAGAACTTCCATAACTCGAACTTCTATAACTCGAATTTCTCTCTAACTCGATCTAAATGAGTGGCAGTAAAATTAAGAAAATTAAGAAAAAGGACTCTATAAGTCAAATAACCTTTTCTTTGGATAATGGTGATTCGAGTTAGGGAAGTTCGACTGTATTTGTAACCCATACTTACAATCATCTTCTATTGAGCAATTAAGAAAAACTGTTTTAGACTTAAATTCTGTATAAAGTTACTTACTACGACTTCTATCCATCATTGAAATTTCAACACAATCGGATAATAGAAATAGAAATTAAAAAATAAATAGAGAACAAATTTTGTGTAGTGTTACTATTGTTAAATTTATTATGTAGGCCAGTGTGCTGTAATTTGTGTTGTTGCTGTTTAGCTGGGTTACACTTTCCAGTGTGTCTCATTGAAAAATTAAGTAAACATTTTCATTTTCAATTGTTCTCCTACGCGTTTCTTCATCAGAGAGTCTGATTTAATTATTGAAAAAACAAAGGGTTACTATTGTTTACTAAAATTCGACAGATAAACTGGGAGTCTATTTAATTATGTGATCTATCAAAATGTTCTTAGATATTTTTCAAAGTTCTAATAAGTTTTAAAATCTCTCCACAGATATACTGAAGAACCACATGCTGGATCTGACCTTCTGCTCGCTGGCAACGCTGCCCGGAGCTAAGACGACCGCCTATAATCTTCTGGGAGAACCGTTGCTATTCAATCGCACCCAGCGTGCCGAGAATTCAACAGAAGAGAGTGCCGTCTACATCAATAGTGTGGCCAAGATTCTGGATGCTGATGTCATGGGCACCAATGGAGTGCTCCATGTTATTGACACCATTCTGCCCACGGAATCGGCGTTGCCCATGACCTCCTTGATGTCGCAGAAGAATTTAACGATCTTCAAGCAGCTGCTGGAAGCCTCTGGCTTCGACGATCAGTTCGATGATCTGGACAATGCGACAATCTTTGCTCCAACGGATAAGGCACTGCACAACTCGGAATGGGCACGTCTGGTGGCTGAGCAACCGGAATCGCTGAAAGGCAACAAGGATCTGTTAAGGTTCCTAAACTACCATGTGATCAAGCCCATGATTAAGACCTGCGATCTCGCCGAGAGCTCCCTGCCCACGGTGGAGGGCACAAATGTTCGCCTGAATCTGTACTCCACCCATGCCCTCTTCTCGGACGTCATGAACCGGGCCACCGTTAACTGTGCCCGCCTCGTCCACTTTGATGACGAGAGCTGCGGCTCCGTGCTGCATCAACTGGACCGCCCACTGACCCCGCCCCAAAATGTGAGTTGAAAATACAGAAATCGAAACTGGAACTTTAATAAGTGACATTGTTTTTTTCCCGCTTAGAACTTGCTGCAATCCCTGGAGGCCAATCCCAACTACAGCAAATTCTTGGAGCTGGTCCGCAAGGCAAACTTGACCCATTTGCTGACCAATGATTCGGACAGCTTCACGCTCTTGGTGCCCAAGAACGATGTCTTCGAGGAGCTGAGCGAGTCCAGCGAATCCAAGGCGACCACACAGAGTCAGGCCGAGCTGGTGGCTCAGGTGAAGACGCATATTGTCAATGATGTGGTCTGTTGTGCCGGCATCATTCCCACCAATTGGCCATTTGTGCGCTCCATCGAGTCCATCTCGGGTCACCATCTGCGCATCACACGCGATCGTCGTCCCAAGATCGAGAATGCCGGAGTCACCAAATGCGACGTGGTGGCCACCAATGGCATTCTGCACGAGATCAACGATGTCATCGTGCCCCGGGCAACGCAGCAGCACCGTCGACCCCAAATCCCTCCCAACTATCAGCCCCATGACGATTTCGATGTATTCTTCTAAGAAACATCGCCCGAGTTTCAGCAGCGATATTTATCAATAAATATCCGTGTCTATACACTATACACATATTTATATTATTTTATAATGATTTGTCAATTGAATTCGATTGGAAACTCACATAAGCATACAAAGACTTCGGTTGAAAGTCTCTCGGATAAATAAAATACATAGAAATCTAAAAACAAAACAATAACCGGTTGAGTTCTCTTTATTCCCTTAGATTTTACTCTCTTCATAGATTGCGAACAGCAAGTTGGAATATTGATTAGTGATGCCAATTTGGCCTTTTTTTTGATAGATTTGTCTGGTCTCTCAAAAATCTCAAACATCTTCTATCCAAAAATCTGGCTTTTTTTAGATTCAATGAAATTGAATACAAAAAGGAATCTATATTGTCAATTTTGGAACTTTTTGAAAATGGAAACAATATACGGGCGAAAACACTTTCCCAGTACGCCAAAATTCACCTCTTAAAATGGGAGAATGTTAAAAATACGTCAAAATTTTGTTTCGAAGCAAACAAATATCGAAACTCTGCAGGCAATTACCCTTTTTCAGAATTGGTCACATACAGTGAACCACAAATGTCTTCATACAGCATAAACTTGTAAAATTTGCGTATAATAAAGATGTTTTAATGCGGTTTTCTTATATTAATCTTTTATTTACTTAAATCCCGTTCTAATGATACCAAAATTTCTTTAACCCATTAAGTACCCATCGAAAATTTTGAATTTGAAAAAAAGTCAATTTTTCAACATTTTTCCTCGATTTTTTCCAAAAAATTTTTTGATGCAGAAAAATTCTTCAAACAATTCTAAGAGTGGCTGCAAAAAAATTTTTCAAAAATATTTTGGCTAGTATTTTTTATAATTTTTTGAAAACTGCAAAAAAGCCACTTTTTGTGTGAAAAGTAGGAAAAAGGGGTTAAAATCGTCATTTTTAGGATTTTTAAAAAATTATAAAAAATACTAGCAAAAATATTTTTGAAAAATTTTTTTGCAGTCACTCTTAGAATTGTTTGAAGAATTTTTCTGCATCAAAAAATTTTTTGGAAAAAATCGAGGAAAAATTTTGAAAAATTGTCGTTTTTTCAAATTCAAAATTTTCTATGGGTACTTAATGGGTTAAAGAAATTTTGGTATCATTAGAACGGGATTTAAGTGAATAAAAGATTTATATAAGAAACCTGCATCAAAACATCTTTATTATACGCAAATTTGACAAATTTATGCTGTATGAAGACATTTGTGGTTCACTGTACGCTCTGACTCGTCTATCGTTGTCATGGTCAAATTCAGAAGTAGGGAGAGATTTTAGCCAAGTAAGTTTGGTAAAAACTAAATTGGGGAACTGTCTAGACATAGACACGTTATATATTATAAAGTTTTCAATTATATGCATGTGTATATTTTTTCTTCTGCAGATACGGTTTGCGTCGACCCAAAACTTGTTGCCCTACGAATAATTTGCCTGTCAAATACCTAAAGATGTCTAATGACAAAGAAAATTAAAAAAAAAGATTATTGAAAATGCTTTAAAACTTTTAAGTTGAAAAAAAAATAGAAAAAAATGTTTGGCTTGTTTTTCTGTGTGTTTTTTTTTAGTTCTTCAGCTGTTTTCCTGTTTTCTTTAGCCGTTTTGTCTTTTTTTTCCGAAAATATTTGGCATCACTGATATTGATTATGATTTATTAAATACATTCATACATATGTATGTCTTATCTGCTTTGTTGTTGTGTAAAGAGTGCAAGTAATCCTTAAGAGAGTAAGCAGAACTCAAAAGCTGTGAGAGCTGTCAAGAGCAGAACATTTATTGCTCTCTCCCTCTCTGTCTTTTCTTGAGCTAAAGAGAGAGGCATTTATATTAATTGAATTAGAATGCAACTAAAGCTCTCTGATCCATAGACATGTATGTGTTCCTTTGTAAGTGTATGAGTGAAATGCAAGTATAAATTCTCCACACATTCCGGTGCAAGGCACAGTTTAATTGAGATCACAACAATGGCGGGAACACTACCAGCGACCTTTGTCAAGGGCTTCCACAATGAGGATTTGGTGCGTCGCATGGAATACCGCAAGCTGGGCAGCACTGGTCTGAAAGTGTCTGCCCTGGCGCTAGGTGGCGCCACTCTAAGCGCCCTCTATGACAAAAAGTACGACATTGAGGAAGGGATTAAAACCGTGCAAGAGGCAATTAAGTCGGGCATTAACTACATCGATACGGCGCCCTTCTACGGCCAGGGGGAGTCGGAGAGATTGCTGGGACAGGCGCTCAAGGATGTGCCCAGGGAGGCGTACTACATAGCCACCAAGGTGGGGCGCTACGAGCTGGACAACGATCACATGTTCGACTTTACGGCAGCCAAGACGCGTCAGAGCGTGAAGAGGAGCTTGGACCTACTGGGACTGTACCATGTGGATGTGTTGCAGGTGCACGATGTGGATGCGGCACCCAGCTTGGACATGGTGCTCAATGAGACAATTCCCGTGCTCGAGGAGTTTGTCAAGGCCGGCAGGGCGCGATTTATTGGCATCACTGGCTATGATGTGGAAGTGCTGAAGGACTGCGCTGAGTGCTCCAGGGGACGTGTCCACACGGTGCTCTCCTATGCCCGCTACACTCTGCTCGACAACACGCTGTTGCGGCACATGAAAACCTTCAAGGAGCTGAAGGTGGGCGTCATCTGTGCCGCAGCCCATGCCTTGGGTCTGCTCTCCA
This sequence comes from Drosophila recens, assembly GCA_037043495.1. Taxonomy (NCBI): domain Eukaryota; kingdom Metazoa; phylum Arthropoda; class Insecta; order Diptera; family Drosophilidae; genus Drosophila; species Drosophila recens. Next base: position 36,453 of record JBAMBJ010001745.1, on the reverse strand, counting down.
ATGCCGGTCCACAAGCCTGGCATCCTGGCAGCAAAGAGCTGCAGGCGCTGGGCCGCCAAGCCGCCGACATATGCAAGAAGCGTAACGTGGAGCTGGGTAAATTGGCCATGTATTACAGCATGCAGCTGGAGGATGCCTCCACCTTCTTAATCGGCATACCCAATCGACACTTGCTGAAGCTCAACCTGTATGTGGTCTTGAACGGACTGACTGAGGCCGAGCAGGAAGTGCTGCTCTATCTGCGCGAAAAGTGAGTTAACCCGTTTTTGGGAATTGTGCAATTCGGATTTGGTGTTAGCATTGCGTCAGGGGCACTCGAACTTGGCCTATGCCAACCGGTTCACCGGTTTGATTAACTAAACTGGAACTCTTCATTACTATCGTTTCAGTGTCTTCAAGCGATCCTACAGCTGGGGCTCCACTCTGTCTACTCTCAAAGACTTTAAGTAGCGCAAAACCAAAGGATGTCGATAGGAGGAATGCGGAATTGATGCCATTTGAACAATATGATTTACAACATTTTTAACTATATGATTTTAAAAATAACTCCTTTATAGTTCATTTTAAATAAAAATATGTTTAAATCTATATTTGTATTTTAACTCAAAATTTTGACATTTTCAGGCAACCCAAAAAAATGTGTTTTTTCTATGGAGCCTGTTAATTTCCAGGAAAGCACAGCAGATATCCCTATGAAAGACAGTTTAAAAAAAAAACCTCTTACAAAAAGATACTGTTTCCAAGCGAAAAAACAAATAAATTAGTTCAAACTATTACTCGATATTAGTTATAGGTACTAAAATCCATAATTTTTGAAGGGTGCATTATATATAAAATCTGCCTACGAAATATTAGTTCAGATCTATCAAGTTTTAGTAAACACACAGGCTAAAAATTAAATTTTTGGATTCTATATTGTCAAAAAATATTGCTCAGAATACGAAAATTTTGAAGAAAAAATTAGGAATCCGAAATTAGGAATAGAGCTATTTGGAATTCAAAAATACGCATCCGAAATTGGGAAAACAGTTATTAGAAATCCAAAATTAGGAAGACAAAATTGGGAAAACAAAAATTAGGAATAGCCAAAAGCCGCTCGATTATTCATATACTGGAAACGAAGTATCTTTTGGCCGCATTAAAAGCTGTTTTCAAATCCTTAAATATTTTGTATATGTAAAGGTTTCTTTCTTTCTAAATGATTGACAATTCGAAAATGATTTCAGTTTTTCGATACGTTCGCAACAAACTTTGGAACGAATATTTGTTTTTCCTGAATAATGATTTATAATTTAGATAGTTTGTTCAATTTCCTACATTTTGAATTAATTTGTCTTGTATGTATTGTATATAGAATATTTGCACTACGCTGGATTAACCGATATGTAAATAGTATTTATTGGAATACAGGTTTTGAAGGTCACAATTGTTTTGATGTCTAGACACAATACACTCCCAAATGTATTGTGTAATATTCGAGAATATTAATAGCTTCAATATCATCTCGATTTCAGCTGCTAATTAGTTAAGATTATGGTACCTGCAACTCATAGTTCTAATAATAACAAATAAAACGCATAAAAAATGTAAATAAACAATCAACATCATGCAAAACACTTAATTTAATCTATAAAAAATCTTTATTGTCTATGCACTTACATACTTATACGTTAAAGTCCGATGCTGTTCAGGAATGTTCTTATTACCTTATCGTGAAAAAATATAATTCCTTTTTTTACCTATTTCAAATCGGTATAGCAACAATCGATCGGTGTAAGATTACCATTTAAATTCTAACAATTTCTAGCTTAAACAAAACTAAGCGAAACACACGGCAAAAGTAAGGTATCAAGATATCAAATAAACGACTTCCCAATAAGACCCCATTTTCCCCTGAACCAGCCCTGTGATCGTGAATCTCTTTGCGCTTAAACAGCAACAACAACCGGGAGAGCACAATCAATCTCGCTTGCAAACTTAATTAAGTGCTCTTCATATTTACAAACACTCGACACACACATTATCACAAATACACACACACACACTCATCTGCTCTCTGATAATGAATGCAAAATGTTTGAGAATAACAAAGCAAATTGTAGAATTAGCTATCAGTCTTCCCTGTGGCCTGCTCGTTGCGTGAACGAATTTCGTTAGAGTGCAAAATAAATATTAAATACAGCTATTAATAAATATGTCTGGAAAATTACCAGCCACTTATGTGAAGGGTTTTCATAATGAGGAGCAAGTGAAGCGCATGGAATACCGCAAGTTTGGCAAAACGGGTCTAGAAGTCTCCAAAATATCATTTGGCGGAGGTGCGCTCTGTGCTAACTACGGGTACATTTCAAAAGAGAAAAAAAAGAAGAGAAACTGATCTTTTACTGAAAGAGAACTATTTGTTATTGCAGCTTTGATCTCGATGAGGGCATTAAAACGGTGCATGAGGCTTTAAAAGCTGGCATTAATTACATTGACACAGCGCCCTGGTATGGCCAGGGACGTTCGGAGGAGGTGCTCGGCAAAGCACTCAAAGATGTGCCCAGGGAATCCTACTACATAGCCACTAAGGTGGCACGCTATGAGCTGGACTACGAGCATATGTTTGATTTCAGTGCGAAGAAGACTCGCGAGAGTGTGGAGAAGAGTCTGCAACTGTTGGGCTTGGACTATGTGGATGTTATACAAATCCATGACATTGAATTCGCCCCGAGCTTGGACATTGTGCTCAACGAGACGCTGCCCACGCTCGAGCAGCTGGTTAAGGAGGGCAAGGCAAAGCATATTGGCTTATCCGCCTATCCCATATCGGTGCTGAAGGAATGCATTTCACGTGCCGCGGGCAGATTCGATGTAAGTATCAAAAAAATAAATATTATAATAAATATATACATATAAATATAAAGAAATGACAATAGGTAGGGAACTTATAAAGTTAGACAACTCAAAAATGTAAAAAATTCAGAGTGCAAAAATTGGGGAAATTGTTTATAATTGTCAGAAAAGAGTTGAGTTTTTTCCTTAAATACTACTACTATTTTTATAACTACATTTTTGTTTTAATGGGCAAATCCTTTTGAATATTAACCAGTCATAATATCTTTTGTATCTCAACAGATTTTAATGAAAAGGGAAATTAAATTAACTTTTACTACATATTCGACAATATGTTATGGTGCTTTTAAAGCTAGTTTGAAATCTTAGATCTTTTCTGAAACTTGACAAAAATATTTTTAATATTAGAAAAAAGAGCAAATACAGGAATCAAAAATTACAAATCGTGCATTTTTTTCTAATTTATTGTCTTCCTATTTTACTTCATAATATTCATGTTACATTTTTTTGGCTTTCTTATTTTCGTTTTCCAACTACACGACTTCCTGTTTTGTTTTACCGATTTTGGGTTCTCAATATTTTAATTATTTCTATCTGATATCAGTTTCCCTATACAGTTAATAATTTTATTGTGTCAATATTTTAATTATTTCTATCTGATATCAGTTTCCCTATACATTTAATAATTTTATTGTGTCTATTTCCATTTTCAGACGGTGCTCGTCTACGCACGTTACACGCTCACTGACAACACATTGCTGGACTATTTGGATTTCTTCAAGTCCCAGAATATGGGCGTTGTTTGTGCCGCTGCCCATGCTCTGGGTCTGCTGACCAACGCTGGTCCACCCGCCTGGCATCCGGCCAGCAATGAGCAAAAGGAACTGGCAAGTAAGGCCTCCAAAGTGTGCAAGGATCGGGATGTTGAGCTGGGCAAGCTGGCCATGTACTACACCAGCCAACTGAACGAAGTGTCCACGTTTCTGACTGGCATGCAGACCCGCCAATTGCTGGCAACGAATTTGGCTGCCGCTTACGTCGGCCTCAATGCTAAGGAGCAGGAAGTGCTGCAGCATCTCAGAGAAAAGTGAGTGGCGGTCAACTTGTTGTAGTTGTAGTTGTAGTTGCAGTTGCACTTGCACTCGGAAGCTGACCGAAATTGTGCAACTCGGATACAATGTTACTATTGCGTCATATCCGACATCATTTGCAGACTGAGACTGAGATATCAACACGTTTTGAGTTCGAGTTCGAGTCCGAGTTCGGTCCATAAGTCTGTCCATTTAAGTGCATAGTCATTGTCAATCTTGGCCATCGGTGCAGTAGGCAGCCAGCGATTGTCTTTCTCTCTATCTCCCTCTATCTCTCTCTCGCTCTTACTCTATCTATCTATCTCGCTCTCTTTCTACTGTCTACTGTCTTTCTCTGCCTATCTCTAGTTCAACGATTACCCGCCGATGTTGGACTTGTTTTAGTTTCGTGTCTTAATCGAATTATGATATTATTTTTATCTTCTTGTATTTTTCTTTATTTTTAACCAAGCTTATTTTCTGCTTTGAATCATTTTTCAGCGTCTTGACGAAGCCTTTTAATTGGGAGGGCAACGAACTGGAAAAATACTGGAGTGCACTAAAAACCAAATAAATTTATTTTTGGAAAATTTAAATATTATATATTAAAAAAATAAATACAAATGAAATAAAATATGAATAATTTGATGTGCTTTATTGCTTATATTAGCGGTGGGCATGAAATCTGAATTCGGGAGCACTACAACAACATCAACAACAACAACTTTATTAGAGTCTACCTAAGTTGGGAGCAGTCGCGGCTCCGGAGCCACTGCGTGCCCACCGCTAGCTTATATTGAAAAAATAGAGATAAACTGGAAAAAATTTGACTTGTAAACAAAAATACAAATTTCAATTACTATTGGAATACATTGAAAAAATACCTGAGGCATTGATGTAGATATGGAATTGATGACCTTCAAAATAACCTACATATACTGATGTTAGTCTGTAATTTATAAATACCCACTTACTATGTGTGAGTTTTGATAAGGCTAATCAATAAATAATTAAAATAATAAAACATTCGAGTAATTGCTAAAAATTTATGAAAGGTTAGTTACAGATTAGAAAATAATAACTGAAATATTGCACATCTGTGATACAATCCGAATCATAATTATTATCAAATAAGTAGATGGCTCTTCGATTATGTGGCGTTTATGGTTATGATTAACAACATGCATACATATATGTACATATATATAAATCCATGATATCAAACTGACTAATTGACTGAGCTTATGAAATGCAGTTTTTATTTAGTTGTCCAAAAGATACAAAAATATGCGACTTCCACCTTTCGCTGCCATGGTCAGCAGCCTACCAGTCGGCTAATACACTAATTAAGCTCTAATTAACGCAATTTTTTAATATGCTCAAAAAAGAAACAAATCAAATAAAAAAGTAAAAGAAATAAAAAACACAGCCACACGAGAGAACCGTCGAAGCGAGCCGCGGTGTACAAAACGTGGAAGTTTAATAACATTTTGAATAATAAATAATCAGACAAACAACATCAACAAGCAACCGCAATGCAACAATTGCAACACCAGCAGCAATGCGAAATGAATGCACAGCAAAAATCCGCATGAAAAGCGGAAATGCTGTTGTCGATGAAGCCGCATTTTGTTTTCCTTAAACTGGCGCTTTGCGTTTTTCGACATGCAGCATGAAAAATACGTATGTATGTATTTTTTGCTTAACATAAACACGCACACACACTTGTGAAGTTTTTTCATTTGTGAGTCTTATCAATGCATTGGCTACAGCTGATTGACCAGATTCTCAGTTGCGCATGCGCTCTCTGATTTCCTCTCTCCCGCTCTTCGCTCTCACGACTGCTGCCGATGGCTAAGTCGAGCTTTGCGTCGGCTTCGTTTATATACGCTGCGCCGTCGCAGTCAAAGCGTCAGTTTTACTTTCAGCTTCGAGTCATTGGGACGACTCTTGTGCTACACGGCAATTCTTTAAGTTGTGTTAAATAATTTAATCAAAAGTCAAGTGCAACATGCTGAAAATGCATAATATGCTTTTGCTTTTGTTGAGCTGCAACATGTTGCTAGCCGTCCACGCAACTGGCAATAAGAAGCAGCAGCAGAATCAAGGTAGGTTAACGACACGCCATCAAGAAGGCCCTACGAACGTTGATTCATCCAAGGTGTGGAGAAATTTTCAATGACAAGCAAAGTCGAAGTTCTAGGCAGACCAAAACAAAAGAAACCGGTTTATACATACTTATGGCTGTAGCCGGCTTAGTTATCTAGAAAGAGTGAAAAGAGTTGTGCTTAAAGTTGTTTGAACTTTCGTGTTGTGGTTCGGAAGTTATAGACTAATGTGCCTTATGAATTGTTGCTTTCTACACATATTATTTACAGTAAAAACGTTTAATTAAAATTGAAATTTTAGAAAACAAAAGGAAATTTTCTTATCGATGAATAAAAAAAAATGTTTATTAAATAGAGGGTATTTTATAATGATTTTAGGTGAACGAATTCCATTCTTCCATTTTTTTTTTAAATTGAGTTTTGAAATATTGATAAAAATTGCACTTTTTTGATGTTTTTTTTTGTGTTTTACATGGTTTACAATAAGTTTTCAAAATTCAATTTAAAAAAAGTAGAAGAGACCCTCAAAAAATTCTTTCACCTAAATTCATTATAAAATACCCTCTATTTAATACCATTTTTTTTTTTCAAGAGTTGCCGCATAGATAAGAAAATTACCAAAAAAAATTATATTATTTTGGAAGTTTACATAATTTTACTCAAATTTATTTTTAATCTATCTTACTGAAGCTAAGACTTTTTTTCCAAGTCGAAGGCCTTGGTTAGTACTCGTTAAATTGGCATTGTGGTTTAAGATTTCTAGTTATTAAACATAATTTTGTAAATATTATAAATAAAATAAAATTTTTTAAGAATACTTTTGCACAAGCCAAACAAATCACTAGCTAATAAACTTATTAGAATATTCAAAACTCATTTAAAAATTACTGCATTTATCGTTGCAGAAATTTGGGAGCAAGACTTGTCGGACACCTTCAAAATCGAGGGTAGCGATCAGGGCATTCAAAAGGTCAATCTAAAGTGTGGCGCCAATTCGATGAATGTGATGCTGGAAACGGAAAAACCGTTTACGGGCGTCATGTACACTCGGGGCAGCTTCTACAAGCAAACGGCGCCTTGTTTCATGAAGCCCAATGAAAATCAGGGAACGCGTACGCTGGAGATGAACTTCCAATTGGATCAATGTCAGACGCTAAAGGATGGTGAACTCTATTCAAATATTGTTGTCATTCAGAACGATCCGGAGCTTATAACGCCTGGGGACTCGGCTTTTTCGCTGGAATGTGATTTCCGTCAGCCACGCAGCCTGGATGTGGAGGCCAGCATGCAAACCAGGGACAGGTAACCCATATTGCATATTGCGATAATCAAAATACTATATTCTTATGTATATTTGGATGTGTATGATCGAAACATAGAACTCCACAAAAGTTGCGCGGAGCACGCGGTGGAACCCGCCAGCGTCAATAGAACTTTACACTATGACTACTCTGACCATTAAGTTCTTCAACTTTACTCACTTCCAATAGCTGTACTTAAGGTACAAAATGAATCTGCAACTCTTTGACTCTGTACTGATCTAGAAACTAAACTCTTTGTGTAGTGCCTTACTAACAAACAAACAAACACAAATCTCTAAACCACAAAACAATATGCATGCATAAATACATTTCACAGAGTGGCGACCAAATCCAAAATAACACTCACAAGTCCTGATCCCGCTGCACCAATGGACAATCTGCACAACTCGGTGTTTAGCAACAGTGATACAGTAGAATACATACCAAAGTTTTCCAAACCAAATGAAACCATAAGACTGGGCACAGTTGAGGAAGTGACCCTGCCATTGGCCCACGAAAGAGATGAACTCTAAATTTACACACACACACACACACCTCAGACAAATACAAAAGTAACTTATTATCACACTTAAAAAACACAACAGGTGAGACAAGCACACGCTTTTTGTATTAACATTTGTTGATTGTTAATGAAATAGCAATTCTTTTAAATTAATTGATTCTGTTTTATTCTACATTCCCAGGAAAAATGCACAAAATGCAACGAAGGCGGCTTAAATACAACTGGCATGCACATTTTCATTTAAATGCTCTTTTTAATTTCTATATCCTGTGATATTTTTTAAGTTTGGTTTTAATAAAAAAACGCAAAAATTTACAATTGGCTTTTCAAATTTCATTTTGCGCGCGCATTTCAGAGTAGCTTTGCCAAGGAATGCAAAACAGCTGATTTGCAGCTTTTATTTAATCAATCTGGCAACGCAAGCTTTTAATAGTCTGGCAAGCAATGTACAATTAAAATTCCAGTTTTTATTACAAACAAAAATATTATTATCCAGCTAAGCATTGATCGAAAACCAGGTAAGGTGCTTTATAAAATAATTAAAAATTAAATATTAGTTGGTAGCAGCAATTTTAATAATTTTGAAGTGAGTATACAAGCAGATTTCACCATCGTTGTTGATTTACTTTTATCTGCGCATCAAATATTACACAAAGAACGTCAATAATTTTGTAATTTAATTATAAAACTTTGTTTGCTCAGATTGAATGCATTAAAATGGACCATCGTGTATTTATAACACTACTGTTCGTGTTGAGCGGCACTCTAAATGTTTTATTAATCAAGTGAGTAAGAATTTGCAAAATTACAAAAAAGTGCATACAGAAATAACAGAGGAAAGCGAGAATGCAATATATACAAACAAACATACATACTTACGTGCATTGCAGATGGGTGAGCAATCAAAGTGTGGATGGCAGCGATGGAAAACCTCATCGTTTTCAACATCCAGTCGTCTTGACCATGCTCATGTTTCTGGGCGAATTCATGTGCTTTGGAGTCTACAAAGTGGTGCACGCACTGATGTCTCGACGCGGCGTAAGTTGCAACGAATCAAGTGTCAATTAAGCCGGGTTCACATTGCGTCACAGACTGTCACAAAGCATTGCCACAATTCGACAGTTCTGCATCTATGGCATCAAAACCCGATAGACTCGGAAAATATGGAATTTAGTTTTACGATTTATTAAAATTTATTGTATGCTAAGGCTCCAGATGGAGCTGTGACTGTAAGCTGTGACAGTATGTGACGCAGTGTAAACCCGACATTAGCTTTTATCAATATTATTATGTCTCCTTTAGATGAGTGCAGAACAAGATCATATATTGACACGAGGCAGCTGCGAGTTTCACCCACTCAGCATGCTGTTGCCAGCTTTTCTACGTACGATTGCATCCATTTTGCTGTTTACCGGCTTGTTTTTGACCTACGCGACCAGCTTTCAAATGATAAGAGGTACGTTTATCAGCAGCCATTGTTGTTGTTTCTGATGACACAATCCCTTTGCCCATTGCAGGCGTTGCATTGATCTTTGTGGGCCTGTTTAGCACCATGTACTTGAACCATACATTGAGCTCCCGCCACTGGCTTGCCATCTTCACCATGACTTGCGGCATCATCGACATTCTGGCCTTGGATGTACAGCGAGTGGACTATGATTACCAAACGCTGCCGCATACGGATCACAACACCATCCTTACAGGCGATCTATTGGTCATAATGGCAGAAGTGCTGCACGCCTTTCTGTATGTGTACGAGGAGAAGCATATGAAGGCCTCGGATTTGGTGCCCATGCGGGCAGCTGGTTGGCAAGGCATCTTTGGCGTTGTCATCACGGCATTGGCAGCGGTTTGCCTTAACTTCATACCGAGCGTTGCGCCTTTCAACGAGGGCTCGCGCGGTGTCTTTGATGATTTGACCGATCTTATTCCGCAGCTACGTGGCAACACAATGTTAATCCTTGCACTTGTCGGCTTCACATGCTCCTGTGCCATTTACAACTGCGTGGGCATGTCCATTGCCAAGTTCTCCTCCAGCAGCAATCGTCTGCTCGCTGATGGAATTCGCGTCTACTTCATCTGGGCATTTGTCATCTTTGCCGAGTGGGAAATTTTGAATTTAATTACAATTTTAGGTTTCTTCATACTGCAAACGGGCATCATCTTGTACAGACAGGCCATATTTGTGGAATGGTATCGTTCGACACTTGCTCGTTGGCAACGCATTCGTTACATGGACATGACTGCAGAGACGGGTCCCACGCCCAGCAGTCAGCCCGCTGATGTTATCTAGAGTGAAGGCGAAGGCGTTGACGAAGTTTGTATAGATTGTGATATGGGAGGAGGGCTGCTATAGATCTGTCCAGTTTTGGGATGAATCTCTGAAATATATACCTATCAGTTTAAATTAGCATACAAATAAATACTATCAAGACTTTATTCTCACGAATGTGCTGTATGTTTTCTATTTAATAATTTTTTTGCTGTTTGGCGAGCAGCATTGCAAATTTGGTTTTTCTTTTCTCTTTCCCATTGCCTTTAAAATTATGCATTTCAAATTGAAATTGTACCGATAAGTTGTAAATCGATAAGGCATCGATGCTGTCTTTGTCAAAGATTTTAACTATCGATATGGTATATTGCACAGCCATAAGAATATCGATATAACTATCGTTGCTTGCGCGGCCCTAGCTGAAATCGCGATCAGCTGTGACCAAAACCACAACAACATTGTTTTGTTATTCAATTTGGATTTTAAATGTAAATAAATAATGTGGCAATAGAAAACACAAACAATAAAATAGCTAACAAAATATAAAGGAAATCTCCGCAAAAACTCTTACCGCACTCTATTCACATAACGGCATCACAGGCAGTGAAGGCTTAAGTAACAACATGCGCCTAAAAGAGTACCCGGACATAATTTTGGATACGATACCGAAGCTATATGAGAGCCATATCAAGGTGTTCATTACAAGCCTGTACGGTATACAGGAGCAAGTGGAGCGGTTGCCAATGCGGTTCTGCAAGATGTACACGACTCAACCGCTCGCCCATCAGCTTCTGCTATATCTAAGTCAACGTAAAGCCAACATTTTTATGCAGGATTTTCATATAGTTCAGGAAGCAGAACCCTTTACGATTCGCCTTAGCGATGGGAAACGTTTGGAGGTAATGCTCTGTGCTGGAAATGAGCTCGGAAACAGTCTTATGCTGTTAATTCGTAGGCCGAATGGCGGAAGATTGCTCTACTACTATTCAGCTGTACAACAGGACGATCTCTGTCGTTTGATGGGCAATTCTATCTATCTGGAATGGATTGCACTGGGCACCGAGGTGCTCTTTTTAAATCTTCAGTCAGCCAATAATCCGTTTGTCCATGTAGATTTTGAAGATATGGCCTCGCAAATTGTGAAAGACAGCAAGGATATTGGCAACGAAGTTGTGATTAAAATGCCTCTGTTTGGCTATGAGTATGTTGTTCACAGGCTTTCCCAATCTTTTGCGTTGCTTGGCCATATTGAATTACTGGGCAGCTTCTTGGATAACTATTCCTGCCTGACTCCAGACCAGCGTTATTTTGACCAACCTGATTACACGACGATCGTCAAAGTGTGCAGTGCAGACAACTTTAAACGCGAAAGATCTTATCCAGAATCCACGCTAATATGGTCTCCAGTGCCCAATCGTATTAATCTAATTCAGCTATGTAGCTTGCTCCGTCCGCTTTACATAAATGGAATAGTTGGCTACCACGACGAGGGCATTATAAAACCAGTGCCAACGTATCTAAAACGTTTCAAAAAAGGCTACTCCCCGAAATTAAAGGAAATTGAAGTTCCAGAAACTCAGTTAACGTCTGGGCAAAGCAATGATAATGCACCTGCTGGACATTCCAACACTCAAGCGGAACAGGTGTCCCCTGCCAAAAGTCAGAAAGATGGAACTACTTCTCGTAGGGATCCCTTTGTTTTTAATAAACCTAAAAAGCTTGCCTTTGTAGATTACGACGATGATAAAAATTAGCTAAGAATAAAATAATTTAAGGCAAAAATAATTTAAGCTAAAAATGAAAATCATTTATGTTTATATATGTATAATACATAAGGTATTAAATAAAATACTAATAAGAAAAAAATTAATTTTAAGAGCAATGAAATTTTCGTTTGTGAAATGAACTGTAACCTTCAACAATATTTCCGAATTAGTAAGATGAAATATAAAGTCTCATAAAGCATCTTGAAATGCTTAAATAAACCAAAGACTTTTAATTTGATTATAGTTTATTCATTTCTATTTGTCATATTTTTACAATTGTATGTTTTTCGATGCTTTCTTTAGTACATGTTATTCTTTGTGTGTTTATAATAGTTAAGCCGCTGAGTAAAATCAAACAAAAAATGCAAACTTTGTACGGAACTAAATATACTGGTTGTCTATAGAGCAAAAACGTTCTAAATATGTTTAAACGTAAACACTTAATAATATCATGGATTTTAATAATCTTATTGTCATTGGAGTAAAGTTTCATTCAATCGACTGAACTAATTTGTATTATCGCCTGTATTGATATGTATCTAAACATACATATGTGAAAGGTATTTAATATTATTGGCTTTATATATGAACTATGGCGTGCTTTTAGCTTATTAAATTGAAAGACGACAGCTTTAACAGTAACAATAGCATTAACGCATACATATACATTTAACATTCAGAGAGTAATCGTAAAGAAGCTCTTGGTTTATCTCACGGTGAATTTACTAGCAAGGTGGTGTATTCCTCACAGCTGTACCCTTTTCGGGTAGATACTTTCATACAGTCTACCACATCTCACCTTACCACATTGGAATATGTCACCTTGCTTGTAATTCCAACATGGTTTAGCTATTTAAACCATTTACTTTTTCTGGTAGCCCAGCAAGCCTTCGGCTACGCCCAAATAGTAGACAGTCTGGGCGATACCGAACAGTGGCGCAATCACAATCATTCGGCAAAGACCGCCCTTGAAGAATGCTGTGGGTCCCTCGTGCTTCAGAGTTTTACTGCACGAGAAAGAAAGATGAATATATCGCTATTGAGCGGGTATCTTTCTAAATCTCTTACGTAATGCAATCGGTAATTCCCTTGAACTCCTTTTCACCATCGGCCTTCTTGAGAGCCTGCAACCGTGTTTTGATCACGTCTAAAGGATTGACCGCAAGAGCAGCTGTGGAGCCTGCCGCCAAGCCAGCCAGGAAGGAACACCTAAAGTAAATGTAAATATCGTTTAGAGCTGGCATTTAAAAAGGCTAATAAGCTGCAATTGTGTTACCAGAATACCGCCTCGCCGGAACCATCACTACGCCGGGGACCCAGTTCATTGAGCGTGGCAAAAAGCGGAAAGTAAATGACGGAAAAGGATACATCACGCAGACCCGTAGCGCCAAGGCCTTTGTATAAGCCAAAGATGCCCTTTTCCCTAATCAGCTGCATGGTCAATTGTGTCGCCGACACCTTTTCAACTGGTTTGCCAGCTAACTTCGCTGCAGCGGCCACACGACCAGCATCCTGCATCTGAATCTTCAGCAACTCCATGGGTGTGGTTACAATAATTTGGAATGCACCGGCCAAACCACCAGCTACCATTTGGCTGCTTATTGGCAGTTTTCCATCCTTAGTGGTGAGCTTGTGTCGGAAGAAATCGTTGGCGGTCAGCTTAATTGCCTTCTCTGGGGTAATCAACAAGATGTTAACGGCCGAGCCACGGTACATGCCGAAATATCCCTCCGCCTTGTACGTCTTGCGAAAGCAATCGAGCCTGGAAAAATATTCAAACATTGATAATCTTGGGGACAATAACATTTAATGCTTTTATACTTACATGCTGCTGTACATACGCTCGCCATTTGGCCCGATTTGCTGATTCTGCAGGCGAGTCTTGACCAAATCCAATGGAAATACGCATGTTACTCCAATCACGCCCGCAATGCCGCCGTTAATGATTTTGGGTAGCAATCTGTAGAATTGAAATGGTACGATATTTAAGCAGTGAGTAATTAAATTTATTGGCTAATTGACAAGTATTTGCACTGCGTTAACCTTTACATTCTCTTGTATGTGTAGTAACAATAACAACAAAATCAACCTTGACATTGATAAGATCAGCAATGATGCTTTTTGCAACTATCGCTTCACTTTGTATATCGATTAGAAAGCTATTAGTGCTGACATTTTAGCTATTTTACAACTATTTTTAAATAACAAAAGCTAGACATTTTCTTGATATACTTTAAGCTGGAACTCTAGCAATTTAAAAATAAAATCAAAGGTAAACAAGGAAAGCATAATTGTATTGAAATATTTTTGTTCCTTATATAAAACTATAAACTATTTTAATCAGGGACTGAAAATAACTATTATTGATCGAAATTTCAACTCAAAAAATCACATATAAGGACTTATGCGAATTTTGTTTAAAATACATCAAATTGTTTGTAAAAACAGTATCCCTGCAAACAGCCAATAAACTTATATTTGAGATTAAAAAAAATAAAAGTCTCGAAAAAAAGTAAAAGTTTCAAATAACTATTATTTTTGAATTGAAAACATATAGGTCTTGAAAGACTTTTATATTTTAAAATTGTTTTTAAAAGTCTTTTTCGATCATCTTTGTTAATACTTAAGATAAACATTCCAAATTTTCAACACATGTAAATTGGGTTATCAGGAAGATGATAATGATGATGATGATGATGATAACCTAATTTACATAAAAAAAATGAAAAGAAACAAAAAATCAAATTTAATCATTATTTTTGATTTATATAATAAAAATCAATTTAAATAGTTATTTATAATTTTAATTTTTTTAATCAAAAATAATTATTAAGTATGATTTATAAAGTAAAAGTCTTTAAGTAATTATTAAAAGCTACTTTTTTTTAATAATCCTCAAAACAGTTTCGGTCCCTGATTTTAATTGCTAACCCATGAAATGGTATTTATTTATTTTCAAATTGGCTATTTTATTCCTTGGAATTCTGTCATCACTGGTAGCTACATTTAAAAGAGTGGGACACTTTTGCTTTCCTCTTTCTTTCAACGAATATGAAAAATAATTGGTGACTTGCCAGCATTATATATGTACATATAATGCAATCTCTCAACTTTGTGTGTGTATTATATGGATAAGACGCTATTTTTGGTTGGCATGCCCCATAAAAAAATCAAAAACAATCGCATTTTAGATAAACACTAATACAAATTTCTTGATATGCTCAAAATATGCCAAATTATAACACCTGATTTGATAGAAAGCGAGAGAAAATACAAGGGCGTCGACTTTTCTTTCAGTCTGAAAAATAACAAAATATAAATATGTACATACTTGTATGTACATAATACATACGAGTACTATATCAGCAGACAGATTTGTGTACATACATATGTAAGTACATATTTGTAACGAATTGCAATGGGCGCATTTTATTTATTTATATTTACGTTAGAAATTATTTCATGTGCTCTAATTATTTGCTATTTATTGATAACTTACGCGAACTGTTGTTGCTTCGGTTGCTGTAGCGGATGCTTAGAATCTAATTGTGGTGAACTTTCAACTGCTGCCATGGTTCTTAAATAAAAGAAATTTTGAACTTTAGTAAAATTAAAGTCTCATAAGCCATCAAAAATGTGTTTTAGTCCGAAATATTAATAGAATAAACATAGTTTTATTTATAATTTTAACGAATAATTAACAGAGATATATGAGAAAGGGTTCAACAAGTTGAACTAAACTCGATTTGTGAGAGATTATATAAGGGTGTAAGCATATAAAAACCTATTATATTATATTATAAGTACATATACACGTCCACGAGTGTAACATTTTTTGCTTATAAAATTACCTCATTAACGATAAGTGTATATTTTCAGATATATATGTTAATTAATGAGCAGTTCGTAGCTTTCTTAATAATATTCAATTGAAATAGAGATAAGAGAGTTTCTGCAATATGACGTGGCTCCAAGGTTTATTGATCCGCATTGATAATGACTTTGGGTTCTTTAAAAATAAGTATGAATATTAAATGGGAACAACTTCATATAATGCGTATTGTGGGCATTTAAAAGGGATTTCAAAGTACATAGAATATATGCATATTTTATTAGCACAATAGCACAGAAGTGTTAATTAATGGAGAAGAACATTACTATGAATTCAATAAAACCTAAATTGAATGGCAGTATACAGTGGTGATACATACATAAATTTGTCAAATTTGCGTATAATAAAGATGTTTTGATGCGGGTTTCTTATATTTATATCGAACATTTTGAATTTGAAAATAGTCAATTTTTCAACTTTTTTCCTCGACTTTTCCCAAAAAATATTTTGATGCAGAAAAATTCTTCAAACAGTTCTAAGAGTGACTGCAAAAAAAAATTTTCAAAAATATTTTTGCTAGTAATTTTTTTAATTTTTTAAAAATCCTAAAAATGACAATTTTAACCCCTTTTTCCTACTTTTCACACAAAAAGTGGCATTTTTGCAGTTTTCAATTGAAATGAAAATTTTATTTTGCAGTCCTTAGAATTGTTTGAAGAATTTTTCTGCATCAAAATTTTTTTTGGAAAAAATCGAGGAAAAAAGTTGAAAAATGTACTTGTTTTCAAATTCAAAATTTTCGATGGGTACTTAATGGGTTAAAGAAATTTTTGCATCATTAGAACGGGATTTAATTGAATAAAAGATAAATTATATAAGGGTGTAAGCATATAAAAACCTATTATATTATATTATAAGTACATATACACGTCCACGAGTGTAACATTTTTTGCTTATAAAATTACCTCATTAACGATAAGTGTATATTTTCAGATATATATGTTAATTAATGAGCAGTTCGTAGCTTTCTTAATAATATTCAATTGAAATAGAGATAAGAGAGTTTCTGCAATATGACGTGGCTCCAAGGTTTATTGATCCGCATTGATAATGACTTTGGGTTCTTTAAAAATAAGTATGAATATTAAATGGGAACAACTTCATATAATGCGTATTGTGGGCATTTAAAAGGGATTTCAAAGTACATAGAATATATGCATATTTTATTAGCACAATAGCACAGAAGTGTTAATTAATGGAGAAGAACATTACTATGAATTCAATAAAACCTAAATTGAATGGCAGTATACAGTGGTGATACATACATAAATTTGTCAAATTTGCGTATAATAAAGATGTTTTGATGCGGGTTTCTTATATTTATATCGAACATTTTGAATTTGAAAATAGTCAATTTTTCAACTTTTTTCCTCGACTTTTCCCAAAAAATATTTTGATGCAGAAAAATTCTTCAAACAGTTCTAAGAGTGACTGCAAAAAAAAATTTTCAAAAATATTTTTGCTAGTAATTTTTTTAATTTTTTAAAAATCCTAAAAATGACAATTTTAACCCCTTTTTCCTACTTTTCACACAAAAAGTGGCATTTTTGCAGTTTTCAATTGAAATGAAAATTTTATTTTGCAGTCCTTAGAATTGTTTGAAGAATTTTTCTGCATCAAAATTTTTTTTGGAAAAAATCGAGGAAAAAAGTTGAAAAATGTACTTGTTTTCAAATTCAAAATTTTCGATGGGTACTTAATGGGTTAAAGAAATTTTTGCATCATTAGAACGGGATTTAATTGAATAAAAGATAAATATAAGAAATCCGCATAAAAACATCTTTATTATACGCAAATTTGACAAATTTATGCTGTATGAAGACATTTGTGTTTCACTGTAAGTGACTTTTTGTATACCAGTCATTTTGTCACACAAATTTAAATACATAGAAGTATGTGCGACCACTTTATCAATATCTAGTCGCATTTAATTAACTAACAGATAGAATTTAGGGTAATTGTTTACCCTTCGCGGATATTTTTAAAACAAAAAAAAAATACTAGCAAAAAGAGGGCAATTTATGATGAATTTAGGTGAAACAATTTTTAGGGGGTCTCCACTAGTTTTTTTTAAAATGAATTTTAAAATTTTAATAAAATATGCACTTTTTTCTTGTTTGTTTTGTGTTTTGCACTGTTGTTTTGGGCTTTTCAGGGTTGCTTTCAATGAATTGGAACGTTTTCCAAAACTGAATTTTCTCTCACTCTCCCACATGTTAATTTTTTGCTCGATTTCCAACACTGTATAATCCATTACCTTTCAAAATGTGAACTTTTCACCGCAATTGGGAGGCTGTATGACCATTACAGGGACCCCAGTGGAGTTGATGCTCAGAAACGTCAGGATAGTAATGTGAGAAATGGCGCCGCAGGCGAAAATTTTATTTAAAAAAAAATCGCGCGCGCGCGATTTTTTTTTAAATAAAATTTTCGCCTGCGGCGCTATTACTTCCCATTCCGCAAATGACACATAATACTTCATTTCCCACAATCAATCTTTACATCTTTAGGATGATGATGATATTGGTGATTATGTTGATGATAATTATGAGATTCTAAATTTTAAATAAGCTTTATTATTATTTTTTTTATATTCACATTTTGACAGGGAAAGGATTATACAGTGTTGGAAAACGAGCAAAAAATTAACATGTGGGAGAGTGAGAGAAAATTCAGTGTTGGAAAACGTTCCACTTTATTGAAAGCAACCCTGAAAAGCCCAAAACAACAGTGCAAAACACAAAACAAACAAGAAAAAAGTGCATATTTTATTAAAATTTCAAAATTCATTTTAAAAAAAACTAGTGGAGACCCCCTAAAAATTGTTTCACCTAAATTCATCATAAATTGCCCTCTTTTTGCTAGTATTTTTTTTTTTTTAAAAATATCCGCGAAGGGTAAACAATTACCCAGATTTTAATCAATATTTATTTTAAAACCAAATCTTTTTATAATCTTATAGGAATAAATAATTGAAATTACGGTTTAAATTTAATTAGTTTTTGATTTTGATCGATTAAATTAATGCGTTTTTCTGTAAGTGTATTTAATCTTCGTTCTTTTTCTTGTTTCTTTTATTATCTTCGACGCCAGAAAATGGTCAACATAAAGATATGAGACACAAACAGCGGCCCATAGAGGGCCAAAAAAAAAAAGAACAGTTTTGTTCAATGTCACCAAGAAAAGTTGTTAAGGCATTATAAAGTGGAAAATTTTGAATTTGAAAAAAAGTCAATTTTTCAAAAATTTGCCTCGATTTTTTCCAAATAATTTTTTGATGCAATAAAAATTCTTCAAACAATTCTAAGAGTGACTGCAAAAAAAATGTTTCAAAAATATTTTTGCTAGTATTTTTTATAATTTTTTGAAAATTGCAAAAAAGCCACTTTTTGTGTGAAAAGTAGGAAAAAGGGTTAAATCGTAATTTTTAGGATTTTTAAAAAATGTTTAAAAAATACTAGCAAAAATATTTTTGAAAAATTTTTTTTGCAGTCACTCTTAGAATGGTTTGAAGAATTTTTTTGCATCAAAAAATTTTTTGGAAAAAATCGAGGAAAATTTTTGAAAAATTGACTTTTTTTCAAATTCAAAATTTTTGATGGGTACTTAATGGGTTAAAGAAATTTTGGTATCATTAGAACGGAATTTAAGTGAATAAAAGATTTATATTATATAAGAAACCCGCATCAAAACATCTTTATTATACGCAAATTTGACAAATTTATGCTGTATGAAGACATTTGTGGTTCACTGTAAGTATATTGTAGGTCAGACAGTTTTAAAGCTCATTAAACATACGTATGCCGAACAGATCGAATTACTTCTTTTATAAACGTCTTTGCCTTTGGAAGAATTCGTTTTCTCAATCATGCAAGGGTACCTCATCTTCGGCCTGCCGAAGATCTATATTTATAAATGTATGTATGTATGCATCTATATAATGTTGTTCAGTTTTAAGATGCATTCGTATTTAATTAGTTGCTTAAAATGAGTTGTAAAATGACATGTACAATTTAAATATAATTACAGCATTAATTTTAATAATTACATATTATTAAACAGTTTTGTATTATATATGTATATATATTTATTTTGTAGGATTTACTTTAATTTTGTTTAATGTACGTAGAATGTTATGAAGTTCTTGATTGTTGTTCTTATAATTCATTCATTTCTCGTTGGCAGATTTAGAATTTTATTTGATTGCTTTTGGCCAAGTGGTGACAATAACAAAAAACGAAAGGCTAAGTTAGAGTAAATGTTAGTTGCTTCATCATTTACATTGTTTCGTTCTTTTAATAATAATATTATTAATATTATCTATGCATGTAGAATTTGTATAAAGAGCTATTAACAATGACGAATGCTACAATTACTATTCTTGTTTAGTTTTATATGTATGTATATATATTTGTATCTTCTCCATTTTCAATATTTTCATTTAAACTACATGTTATGGGAGCACCAGTAGTGTTTTGTTGTTGTTGTTGTTGTTGTTGCTGCTGCTGCTACAAATTCATGAGGTGTGGGATATATGTGGTAAGTATATATACTATATATAGTATGTCCAGTAACTCTATTGACAAAACAAAAAAACTTAAAAGTAAAAAAAGAAAAGAAAAAATATAATTGTAAATTTTCTTTGTCAAAATAATTACTTGACACACTGTATATGCTATATGATGACGTGGTACAGTGAAACCTGCTTAACAGAGCCATTGCAAGCACAATTTCAATAAAGTTCTTACAAAATTCTAATATTGCAGAGAATTTACAAGAAAACAATACAAGTTGGAAAAATTAAAAATAAGTGTTTAAAAAATATGTATATACTTCTAAAATGTGTATATAAAAATGAAAGATAAATTACGTTTTACGAATAGCATCGATTGCCACCAAAACCCTTCCACAAATTAAACCCCTAAGATATACAGTATGTCAAGTAACTGTTTTGACAATGGATTTTTTGAACTTGATTTCATTTTTTTTTTTTGATAGATTTTCTTTTTGGCAAAATCAATAGCAAACTTAGTAATTTGTCAAAACAGTTACTAGACCTACTGTAAATCTGGGTCACAGGCCCGAGCCAGCGGAATGAGCCTCATTAAACAGGTTTTAACACGGTTTGCAGCTTAGCATATAATATAAGTTATGAGCAATTGGTTAAAGCACTGATTGTTTTGGGCTATTATTATTTAAATGCTGCACATTTTGCAGCTATTACGATTTCACTGTAGGCCCATATTTATGGATTGGCATGCGTATCTGTGTGTGTGTTTATTGTATATTGTTTTTTCTGTGTGTGTGTGTGTGTGTGTGTGTGTGTAGAGCAGGACAGCTAGCGCTGGAAATTAACAGCCGGCATCAATAGCGATAACGATATCGATACCGCCGCTGCCGTAAGAGTTGCGTTCAAGTGGTATCATTGCCAATGCCGTTCTTCTGGTCCAATTTGTTGGAGCCCATTTTCACCATGTACACAAAGAAGGTGATGATCTCCTTTTCCTTAATGGGTATTGTCTTGAAATGCTTCATGATGGTCTGAAAAAAATATATGAATTATTTTTAATCAAATAAAACTAATCATTTACTGTGTATTTACAGTTAGTCAAGCAATTATTTTGACAAAGAAAAAACTAAAGTTGAATACGGTAAAAAAAAAAAGAAACAAATGTTTTTAGGGTAAAGGTCTAGAAGCAGTAGCCAGTCTCAAAAAAAAAAAAAAAAACCGAAAGAGGGCGATTTATGATGAATTTAGGTAAAAATATTTTAAGGGGGTCTCCACTATTTTTTTTTTTAAATTATAATACAAAAATGAACATATTAATGAAAACATTCAGAAAACAACGATGCAAAAGCTCATTTTGCATTGAAAATTTCCAAATTTCAAAATTCAATAAAAAAAAACTAGTGGAGACCCCCTAAAATTTTTTTTTACCTAAATTCATTATAAATCGCCCTCTTTTGGTTTTTTTTTTTTTTTTTTTTTTTTGAGACTGGCTACTGCTTCTAGACCTTTACCGTTTTTTTTTTTTTTTTGTCCACACAATTACTTGACACACTGTATTTGACTTGATTTTAGCTTACATCTGCCAACTGTGCACGCTTCATGCCCTGCCGCGTCTGCACCTTGAAATGACGCTTGTAGCGACGCAGTGTGGACACATGCAGCTGGTATAGATCTGGGAATTCATGCAAATCGGTGTCCGTTTCGTTGCTATCATCCTCGCTGTCCTTGCGTCTACGCTTCGTACGCACCGATTGTATTCTGGCCTTGTGATAATCACATATGTAAATGTGCTGCGCACTTGGATCGCTGCTTAGCTTGAGACGCTTTTGGGCGACCGTTTTCTGTATGCGTTTACTGTAGCCGGCATAGCCAGCCTGATTGCGGCAACGCTCCATATCATCGATCAGGCAGCACGTTTGGTCCGTGTGGCCACCCCGAGAGTCTTCCTCACCGGTGCTGAATCCGTTGTTCATGGTCGTCGATTTATTCGTATTGCTGTTGCTGTTGTTGTTGTTGTTGGTGCTGCTGCTGTAGCTATTGCTTTGTGTGTTGTTGTTGGGTGGGGAAGGGTGCCAGCAAGGACCCAATTTAGAATATATTTAAGGCCTATCACTTTTTTGCTTCAACATGCACACCCGCGAGTACGTACTTTTCGAAGTACGAAATTTATTTTGTAGATTTTGTTACCTTCTCCTTCTTTGCTTTATGCTCTGACTTTGTGCGTTTTTCTCACCCCCCATTCACCGCAACCATCGACACTTTGTCACTGCAGCTCTGTCGGAACGAGTTCCATTTAACATTCGATATGTCGATAGCGGTTAACACTTGCTTAACATTGCGTTGTTTTTTGGCTATGTTGCGCCAATACTGCCTCTTATTGCGTTAACTTTGTGCATCGTCTATTATTTTTAAAGACCTATACAAATTAAATAAGACTATGGGCGCTACTTGATTGTTACGAGATTCATTTTCATAATTTATTACTTAAAACAATCGATATATATGTACCCATAAAAGAAATTCTGTAAGCAGCAGATGATTCCTGTTGGAACGATTCTATTCGGTTTGATTCTTATCGATGTGTACTGTTAACTGCATGTTACGTTGCGCTGCTAAATGTTCAAATTGTGCAAGCGAATCAGCTGTGTTAATTAAATTTACTTTTCAGATTTGAATATAAGTGCATTAATTTAATTTTTGTACCATTTTATAAATATTTCTGTAGACAATAGATCATTTTAATTGCCTTTGCTTTATTTCTTAATTGTAGAGCACTTTAGTTGACTTGATAGTCAACTCTAAAAATCGTATAAAGAAAAAATCGAATAATTACGACTACATTCCCAAGTACTGCAATCATTGGCGATTGCCTTATATCGATATCAGTAAATAATGGTACAGTTATCGATTTCTGAACGGTCACTTAAGCTTTCGATTTAAGTCGATTAAGCTAGCAATATCGATAGTGTCTTCGATTGTTTTTGCAGCACTAATTTTGCGTTGAAATTTCAGCCGGACGTGTTTTGCGGGAGCGCGTCAATTTACCGAATCAATTTACCGTGCGTCTGCGTCGTTGTAGCAATAATATTAAAAAGGTAAATTGCAAGCAGTTTTTTTTTTTGCTGTTTTTTTTTCATCTTCTGAAATGATTGAAAATGTGCGTTAATATCAAAATGCCCACACACAAACATGTATGTTTATGAGAGGGGGCGACGCCAACGCTGCTGCGACGGCTTAGCAAGCAGAAAATTCTTAGTAGCCCCAAAGCTGAGCAATGGACTAGCAACAAACACCAATTGGAAACACATATGCATACATACTGCGAAGTACATATGTGTGTATAATTCCAATATGACTGAACTGAGACCTGCTCTGTGCGTGTGTGCATAAAATGTTATTTTTTTCAGTTTTTTTTTTTTACCAAAAATTTGTATGTATGTACATATGTAAATGATGTACATACACATTGTTTATTGCATTATGTACCTAAAACCGAATAAAAATAATAATAGAAAATCGGCTCAATGACCGCGCTCTGTTGGCTTTTTGCATTCCTTTTTCATGTCGATTTTCCAATTGGCTAAAAGGCAGCACACAAAAACTGAAAGACACACGCGCCCCGAACGCCAAAAAAAAAGTGCAACGAGTGAGAAATAACAGTGTGCCCATTTCATACTTATGTATACACTTATGTGTACATAAGATCTATGTACATACAAACGTTTCTACATATGTACATTTGTATGAATGTATGTATTTATGCATAACATACATACATACATGTGGGTGTAATTATTATAAAATTTTACATATTACTGGTATTATTATGCAGCTCTCCTATTCTATTTTTTTCTTGTTCTCGTATGTGCCAAAAAACAACAAACTAATGAGTGCGAAATTGGAAAATAACTAAAGATGCAGTGTTGTCTCCATATAGTATAAAAAAAAATCAAATAGCCAAGAGAGAGAGAGACTCAAAAATAACAGTAAAATTCAACAAGAAATAAAGCTTATGTATGTGGGCACGAGTGTATCCCAAAGCGTGTATGTGTGTGTGTGTGTGCAAATAAGCAAGAGATTTTCAGTGAAAGAGAGCACAGAAATTACGGTGCTTGTGACTGTGACTATATATACATATATATATATATAAATTCATATATATAAAATATGTATGTGTGCGTTTGTGTGTGTGAGGGACCAGGACACCAAGCAAAGCATAAGGCAACAACGAAAATTATCATGCTGTCGACATTGGGGAGGATGGGGAGACGGAGGATGGAGGTGGGGCATAACTTTTTCAGCTGACGCTGTTATCGCTGTTGCTGCGCAGTCGCCAACGCATCGTACCGTGTGCTCGATTCGAAGTTTTGTTTGTCACAAAAAAGCATAACTCACAACATTAAAAAAAAAAAAAATGAAAATAAAAAAAAATTGTAAAAGAACAAAATAAAAATGTCATCACTGCTTCTCTGGACGTCCTTGAGCGGTACAGCCTCGACTCCAAACTCCACCCAGGGCCGCCTGCATATATGTACATGTGCATGTGTGCGTGTGTTTGTGTGTATTTTCATGGACATCTCGTCAAGGTTTCCATCCTTTTTTCTCTCTGTTTAATTTGCATTGGAGTTAACTTCCGAGGAAAATCTACACTTAGCCTATAGCCCCTTCAACCCGGGCCAAAATGCATTAAATGTGATGCATTTTTATTTTTATTTTTTTCTATTTTTTTTTCTATATTTCTTACTGGCACTAATCACTAATCCGACACACAATCGCTGGCCCCAATCATCGCATGCTGATGACCCGGTTAGCTAAATGGATTTTATAAATTGCGCGTAATATAAGCACATACAGAGTATAGACATATTTACATACAGTGTCTGGCAGCTTTAATCAACTTTCCAAAAATTACTAGCCTTACAGTTGCCTCGAAAAGTTCCATTTTTGATACTATCAAATATAATTTGAACTTTCTATTAGAGATTATTAAACTTTCAATTTCTGAATTTAAAAAAAAAAAAATTAATTTTGGATATTTTTAAATATAAATTGGAATAAAATTCATTCCCTCGAAGAAGTTAGTTAAAAACTTGAGATGATTGGGCTCAACAATTAATCAACAATGAACTTCAAATACTTATGGCATGATGTGAAATCGTGAAATCTTCTGACTGCCCAAACAACTCAGGATCATTATTGTTTGCTTATACAGTGCTCAAAAATTGAAATAATGCAGCCATAAGCAACATCAAAGTACAACTGTTATTGTTTAATGTTTTTGCTCATTTACATTCAAGTCAATTGAAAACCACTTTCATTCAAAAAATTGTAAATCGTACAAAAAATATATGAAAACTATAATAAAACATATTTTTTGTGGTTGGTCTCTTTAAAATTCACTTTAAATTAATTAATTATTTGTTGATTAGGTGAAAGTCGTATCTTTTATGTGATAATCTTTCTTGGTGTTCAATTAGACCAATTGCCATAACATACATACACTAGCCAGAAAAACTATGCGTACACCCTTATTTTTGCTTTAACAGCTATGTTAGTGAAGTTATCACAGTAAAAAAAATATATTTGGAAAGGTCGTTTAAATTCCGTTTAAATGATGCAAAAATATTCTTAACCCATTAAGTATCCATTAAATATTTTGAGTTCAAAAAAAGGTCAATTTTTTAACTTTTTTCCTCGATTTTTTCCAAAAAATGTTGGGATGCAAAAAAATTCTTGAAACAATTCTAGGAATGATTGCAAAAAAAATTTTCAAAAATATTTTTGTTAGTATTTTTTAAAATTGTTTGAAAATTCTAAAAATTACCATTTTAACCCATTTTTCCTCATTTTCATGCAAAAAGTGCCTTTTTTGCAGTTTTCAAACAATTTTAAAAAATACTAACAAAAATATTTTTGAAAATTTTTTTTTGCAATCATTCCTAGAATTGTTTCAAGAATTTTTTTGCATCCCAACATTTTTTGGAAAAAATCGAGGAAAAAAGTTAAAAAATTGACCTAAAGAAGACATAGACCAAACGAACTACATTTACGCTGCTGCAATAACCAAAATCAACTGGAGGAGAAACAAACAAACTTGACGACAAATAATAAGTTAAACAACTTATTAAAATATGGACAACAGAGGCAATATTAGAAGTAGGATTGACGACACCAATATAGGCGCAAACATATAACAACAAAAATAAATACTCCCTGATGAAGATGGCAAAGACCATCGAAACGCGTAGGAGGATAATTGAAAATTAAAATGTTTATTTAATTTTACAATGAGTCACACTGGCCAGATCAACCCAGCAAAACAGCAACAACACGAAAAAAGTTAAAGTTAGGGAGACTTCGAGTTAGGGAAGCAGAATTGTATGAAATTTGCCTAGTGTTGCCACTCGATTTTGTTCGAGTTAGAGAGACTTCGAGTTAGGGAAGTTCGAGTTAGGGAAGTTCGACTGTATCTATGTACAATATAAATTCTATAGTCTCATATTCGGATTCATGATCTTTTGATTGGAAAGGTCGTTAATGAACATATTTCCAAATGCTTCAAGCTCAATAAAAATTGGTATTTGGTTGACTTTAATTGTATTTATCAATCGAGTCAAGATTGATTATCATTATACTGTTGACAACGCAATGACAGGAACAAGTTCTGCTGTTGTTAATGCTTGATATCAAAATACATTAAGTTCAGTAACTGATTTAAAATAGAAAAAATCACATAATATTCAAAACAGTTCAACCAATGGATTTCATGATTTCTCTTATGTTTCAAATTGTTCTAAGCAACAATCATAAAATAAAAAAAGAAGCCAGGTTTTTTGTTGCTTAAGTCAATACAATTACTTGACGTACTGTACATATGCACTAAACCGGCGTGAAAGCTTTCAGCTTTCAAATGAATTTGACACTTGAAATGATATCATACGAGGTACGATAACGTTTACCGTGTGGTGTCCTTAAAACTGCACACCGTTTAACAGCTTGCAGATATAGAACATTATACGGGTATATAAGTTAATTACATGCATATTAATTACCGCAATTAGCTATTTGCGCTCTTTTGACAATTGATGACACTAGCGGCATTTGTGAATGCACCTGCAGTTGATGCATCTCCCGTTGCAATGCGTGCGTGGGAGACTGCGTGAGGAGAGAGCGTGAGTGTGTGAGTATGTAAGTGCGAGAGCAGCGATAGAAAGCGAGAGAGAGAGAGTGAACTGTGGTGAGAGCGCACTGAACGTGCGAAATAATTGAAAGCAAGAATGAAAATAAAGCATACATAGATTGGAAAAAAAAGTAAAGCATGGCACAACATCAACAAGAAGCAGAACAACAACAACAACAACAACAATTGCGAAACATCAAATACACAATAGAGAACACAAAAACAACAACAAAATGCTACTGTTGCTTTTGTTTTTAGTACTCACATTGCGCTAATAATAGCGGGAGCAACTACTACAACAACAACTGCGACCACCAAAGTACTGAATTCATTTCAGAAATACACACATACCCACATGAATGTACATACATATGTACAAAACAAAAATACATACATAGGTAAAGGCAACGCAGTTCGTTTATATACATATGTATATGGCTGTGATTTGAACAAATCTAATATATAATAGAAACAAATACATTCATACTGTATGTATGTATTTATTTCTATGTGTAAGTGAATTTAAAATAAAAGCAAAATCTGCTGGCGCTGCTGCATTTGCTGTTGTATATATGTATGTATGTATGTGCGTGTGTACATGTGTACATATTTACATATACAACAGTTTCGGGTCAATTGACTTTTAGTGTTGCGTGCACCCATACAAACACAGAGCTCAGAAAAAAGCTCACAAAAAGCAGCAGCCGCAGCAGCAGCAACAGCGGCAGTGGCAGTGGCAGCGCCAGCAGGACTCTGCCTGCGTCGGCGTCGCACGCAACAATTCGCCTTAGCCAAAGCAAGCCTAAGCTCACCACAAGCGCAAACAAACACACACACACACACACACAAAATACATGCAAACACAGTGGGAATGGAGAGAAATGCGGGCGCCTGTGCTTTCGCGTCTTATTTTACTCACCAAACCCCACACACATTCATTGGTCGGTGCTTCGTCACCGCACAGTGGTTTCGAAGCCCTGTTTCTGCTTAAATTTGCGTCTCTATTAAATATTATATTTTTAAACATAAAAAATTAAAGCACGATAAATGGGAATTTGGAAAATGGTGGATATTAAGTATACGACACATTTTTGGGCACCATTTTATCCTCTTATTTGACTTTAATAATTTACTCCTTTTAACTTTTGGTGCGCATTTTATTCAAAAATAATTTTTTTTTCTGCAAATAAAATGTTAATTAGCTATTTAAGCCTAGGCCTAGCAAAAAACAAACTGTAAGAATAGAGTTAGGGCTAACTGTACGAGTAGTTTTGGAAGTGATCAAAAAGCTTTTTCTGTGTGCATACGAGAATATTCGAATTGAAAATGCAACAGCTAAGTACTTATTTACTAACAAATATATGTATGTACTCACAGATGTACATGCGTATGTATGTATGTATATATATACTTATCATGACATCAGCATCCCTTTATTTATAAGCACCCAATTTGAGTGTTGTCCTGTTTTCCTCTTGTTGCTGTTGGTGCAGTTGACGTTTGGCTGAAACAAAAAGAAGCGTGACCGGCAGTTGCAATATAAACTATTTACATACATTCACATCTGCATGTACAAATATATATATATGTATGTATGTATACATAGTTTGTTCATGCACACAAACCACCGAATATTTGGGGCTTTTCTGCTGCTGTCACGATCCCAAACGCTGTGGGGAGCGAAGAAGAAGAAGACGGCGCTGTGTTTCCATTTTTCTTTTATTTGCATGAGTTGTTGTTGTTGTTTGTCAGCAACAGGACACTCAGCACCAACACTAACAACGGCAGCACAGTGTTGCTAAGTGTTCAAGAGCCAAAAAAGCTAATTTTATTAAAAAAAAAAAAAAATAGTTACTTTCTCTGTAGAGCTTATAATTGAAAGAAGAGATTGGAGTTTAGTAAAAAGAGTAAACAAAAATAAAATGTTTTTATCTCTAAACAAATGTGCTAATTTATCAAAATCAACCCCTACGTTTTATTATTTTCCATAACATAATGTTACCTGTTCATTATTTCCTTTATTCCAATAGTCCCATAATTCACTTGTACTACTTTTATTCGCCCTCTAATACATTTTCTGCAATGAACATCCTATTGATTTTTTTAAGCTCTTGTCTTAAAAATTAGTAAACTAATTTTTGAAGCTAGCTAAAGTTCTAAAAGCAACTTTAAATGTGCTGGGTTGAATTTAGCTTTAAAATAGCTAAGATGGCAACACCGTAGCAGAAGCAGAACGTCGTCATAATGACCGACTAACTGACTGCTTATTTATGTATGTATGTATGTATAAATACATACATATGTAGTCTATGTTTGTGTGTGTGTGTGTGTGTGTGTGTGTGTGTGT
This sequence comes from Drosophila recens, assembly GCA_037043495.1. NCBI lineage: Eukaryota > Metazoa > Arthropoda > Insecta > Diptera > Drosophilidae > Drosophila > Drosophila recens. Next base: position 6,649 of record JBAMBJ010001745.1, on the reverse strand, counting down.
GTGTGTGTGTGTGTGTGTGTGTGTGTGTGTGTGTGTGTGTGTGTGTGTGTGTGTGTGTGTGTGTGTGTGTGTGTGTGTGTGCGTGCGTGTCCTCGTGCATGCGCCTCGGCAGGCTGCCAAGCCAGCGGTCAGGGTTGACTTTTGCAGGAGCCCAAACCAGGAATTCACTCGTTGGCCCCTGTCCCATCCCGTCCCGTCCCTCTACTTCTTCTCCTCCCTCACTCTCGCGCTCTCGCTCTCGCTCTCACCACATCCTTGACTGGCAGTGTCATGCAAAAGCAACAGCAACAGCAACAAAATTAAGTGCGCCGAGGCAAGCTTAGTTGAGCTTGAGCAACCGCGTGCCTTTACTTCGTTTTTATCCTTTTTTGGTTTCTTTCACTGAGAAGAAGAAGTATGTACGTCTATACATACATACATAAATATTACACGCACATACACATGCATACATGTGAATGGGAATCGATAAAGCATACTTATTTGGATTTTTGATGCAACATGCTTTAAAACACACTTACACATTTATTTGTGTGCACATACATATGTATATTTTCATAAAATAGCCTTGTACACATACATTTCTGACAGAGTAACCGATTCTCTTCTTGTGGAAGTGTGTTGATTTGTGCCATGAAAAGCTCTGCTCTGTATTTGTGCTGTCTGTGTGTGTGGATGTGTGTGTGCCTGTGTCTGTGTGGGTGAGTAAATGTGCGAGTTAGTTCAACTCGAGATTAGCTTCCGGTGGGGATACAAATCATCTCTCGGTTCGCTGCTCAAGCTATAAATATTAAATATTCAAAAGTGACTCTTTTGTCCCATTCCTTCATAACCGATACATACTCATCTTCGTCCTCCGACAAGTAACCATCCATCCATCCATCCATCACCTACCCTTGGGTAACCAACATTTACTTTTGCTGCGTCCTTTCGCTTTCAGTTTGTGCTTTAAACAGCTGCTCAGCGGCTGATGCTCCCCCTTTTCTCCCTGCCCTCCCCTCCCCGTCCATCCCTCGTTGCATATTCTGTCACTCTCCCAAACATTGTGTATCTCGTTACAGTTACTTTATGTTACGCATACAATACACTGGCGGCCATAAAAACCGCAACATTCTCCGAGTATTATAAAAACCGTTTTCAACTGACAAACCTTTAAAGAAGTTTTTTTTTGTTTTTTTTTTGCGTCTGCGCTACTTAACTATTTTTTTGTTGCTCCTTTTCTTTTAAGACGCAGACAAAGTTAAGCACAAGTATTTTTGCTTTTCAAGTTGATGCTGAAAGTTTTTTGCTTTTGTTATGCTTTACCAGTTGTCGACAGGGCTGCCACATTTTCGAAAAAAGTGAACCAACTTTTTTTTTCTTTATAAATACGATTTTTTTACCAACTTTTTGTCTACTTAATATTATTTATTTTTTATTAAACTTATGACAAAGCATTGGCAACCTTGACAACTTATCGAGTTAAATCTATACCTCGACCTTTCAATTCTTCCTCCCTCGCAGAGACTTTAAGTGCACTTTGCTTGCTGTAGTAGAAAGAACTGCAAATACAAGTGTTTAGCATAAACATTAACGTAACAAGGGAAAATTCTTTGATGTTGCTTTTGTTTTGGCCGTCACTGTAACGAATGCAAAAGCTGCGCTGCGGGCGCTTTGTGTGCGTACAAATGGACTTTTGTATGTTGTTGTTCTTGTTATTGTTGTAAGAGCGGTGAGTTTTATGCTTGTTACATTTTGCGCTTCCCAACGTGATTTGCCCTGGTCCGCCCCATCTTCCCCTTCTGTTGCTCGCTTGCGTTGCTTTCTCAATGACATGTCCCAGTCTCCCAGAGATGAGAGTATGTGTATGTGTGTGTGTGTATGGGTATTTCATTTATTGTGTGCGTGATGCTGCATTTTAAAACTGTTACGCACAACTTGGCAGCAGATTTGCATGTAACACGTTGTCTGCTATGTGTGCGTATGTGTGTGTGTGTTGTGTTGTGTATGCATTCATTTATGTACGGGAACGTTACAGTTAATCCTTTTAAATGTGCACTTCTTAGGACAGATTTACTCTCATTCAGGATATTCGTCTCATAAATACACAGGCACAGAGAGAAAAAGCCATGCTGAAATAAAATTCGATTGACCTCGAATTAAGAATTTGCCATAAAAGTAAGAATTACAAAAAAATGACCATAACAATTTAATCACGTGCGAAAAGTCTGAATATTTATTTATTTATTTAATGTCAACTAAGAGCAGTTGACCAATTAGGTAAAAATCAAAGTATAAGTTAATTAATATACAAATTAAATTAAAGAATTAAAGTTATATTTAAATTTAAACTGCAAAGAAAAAAAGGTATTTAAAAAATTAAAATTTTAACAATTAAAATTAAAATCTGTGGGTATTAAAAATTATGAAATGATCCAACATTCATTGCAAGAATTGGGAAAAACCCAGAAAAACCCAATCAGATCAAAAAGTATTAGTTGTACTAGATAATGATATTACAAGTAATATAAATTAGTAAGGTTACGGATTTCTAGAAAGGAACAGGAAAAGGGAATATAAAAGTAAGGAAGCTTGACTGAAGAACAACTGAAGATATATTCGAAACGGTTTTCCACACCGAATACTTACAGGAAAAGCTTTGTAAAGTCGTTAATATAGATTTAAAATCAGTAGGTTTCTGATTATACTTAATTCAAGAAATATTTTTTAGCAATTAAGTTTACAAGAATTTAAGAATTTAATGTAATTTAAGTTTCAAATTGAGCTTACCTAGAATATTTGAAAACTCTTAGATAATTTAGTTTTCGGACTTGACAAGACTTATTGGAAATATAGTTAATATGCTTGACCTCAGCAATTTCCATTTTAGTAAGAAATCAAGTTTAAAGTGTTGGGTTTTCAGTTTCAAACACTTGAGTAAAACATATATGAAATTGAGTGTGTGTGTGTGCGTTATTTTAAGTGTAGATAAGTCTAACTAATCAGCTGTTCCTTACGTTGTTAGTGTGTACCATATATTGTTATTTTTAAGCAATTTGTCTGTGCTTTTGTCTTAAGCTATTGCATCCCACACCATTCTGACTCACACATGTACATATATACATATGTATGTGTGTGTGTGTGTATCTGCTCACAATTTGTATGCTAATTGCCGAAGCTACAAGAACAACGAACGCATAAAACTGTGAAACAGAAACCGAAATTAGGTCGCAATCGTCGCCATCTCTCTCTCCGCATCCTCCTCCCCCTCCTTCGCCACCGCCTTCACCTCCTTCTACTCCGTCCGCCACCTGCAGCGGCGTTTAAAATACAATTGCCAAAAATAATTTCACTGTGCGACAATTTTCTTGCAGCAAGAGGCAAAAAAAGAAAAAAAAAACAAAAGAAAAGTAAAATTAAAAAAAAGATAAAAAATTGCCGCACACACATGATGAAAAATCGCGGCAAGTGAAAAACTATTTGACTTATTGGAGCAGACAGCAGCGCAGTCGCAGCGCAGTCGGCTGAGTCCAAACTGTCACTCACAAAGACACCAACAACAACAACGACAACGACAACATAAACAATAACAACGACAAGAGCACGCGATGCGCGAGAAGATAAAATAAAATTTGTTTGAAATTCATTTTGAAAATACTCGTATGCAAAAAGCAACAAAAAAACAACAACAACAACAACAGAAACAACAATTATTATATATGTACATAATAATTATAATTTTATGGCACTCGCGGTAACTGTACACTTTGTTTGCAGCCTAACGTTCAAAATTGGCCAAACGTTGAACGAGTAATTTATGTTATAGCGTGGATGAGAAGGATGAGAGAATGGTGGAGGGGCAGGTGGAGTGGGGAAGCACTAGGGATTGCTGTTGCTTGTTGGTGTTGGCTAAAGAGAGAGAGAGCGAGAGAGAGAAAGTGAATGGTAGAGGGAGACGGATGGCAAACGAGTGCGCGCCCAACAAGAATTTCGCCTCAAATTTCGTATATTTATATGGTGTACGTGTGTGTGTGTGTGTGTGTGTGTGTGCTCGTTCCTGTGTATGCTGTGAGGCTTTTGGGTGGGTGACATGTGCATGTGGGACAATTTCGGTGTTATTGTTTTCTCTTGGCAACGGGATTTCATCATCGCCATCGTCATCATCGGCTCAATCGTTGCGAATCTGCCCACACACGCTGTGCAATTAATCTATTATTATTTATCTATTTTACACGTAACCAACGAGTATCCGTCATATCCTACGATAAACGCCACCAAATTTTTATATATTTTTTATTTATAATTACACATCGATTTAAAATTTATTATCTATACTGGGAAGGCAAAATACTTTCCGTTTGAAATGATAAAGTTGCCTTAGATTTGATTGACATTAAATATTAACTTTTATTGGAAAATTGCTTGGAATAAGATTAGCTCATAAATCATTTTAATACAATTTTGAAAATTGAGAAATTGTTTATTACTTAAAACTCTCAGTATTTTTAAAATCTAGAATAAACGAAAGATATTTATTTGAAGTAATCTACAAGTAATTTCTCGTAAGCTCGATACATAATATATGTATGTATGTATGTACAGCTGCGGTCAAAAAAATAGTAGTGCCTGCAATGAACTTACAAAAGCTCAAAATTTAAAGACTTTTAATTTATCCAAATTTTTTATTTAATTTTTTTAAGATACGTTATTATATTGTAAATCCATCTGAGAAATCAAAGATAGTGAACAGTTATTATTTTTCGACTTAGCAATTTTTTTCTTGTAATAGTCTGAAAAATGGGCGGTCAAAATAATAGTAGTGAATGCATTAAAAGTGGAAAAAAAGGATATTAAGCAGGAAAGGCACTTGATTTGATATTTATAATTGTAATTTGATAATTTTCTATAAATTGTATAAAAAATATTTTGCTTAGAGTTGTTACAATGGGGCGTGGCAAGCATTGCACTCCAGAAAAGCGTGCTCCTATAAAAAATTTATTTCTAAAAGGATAACGTTTAAGGAAGTGGAAAAATTTGATTAGATGATTGCCAACCATAATCAGAAACGCCATTAAGTAGTCGCCAAAATAGGATAAATGTGGAAGACCTCGATCCATGTCCAAAAGACTAGTGACAAAAGTAGTGAGGTTTTTGAAACGCGACCCTTTTGCTCCTGCAGCACTTATAAAAAAGAACTTTGGTATGGACCAAAGTGTGTAAAACATTCTTAGGTGTTTGCGAAATAATAATCTGGCAGATAGAAGCCCGTGAAAAATTCCGTTATTAAAAAAAAATACCTGCCCAAAAGCGATTTCGATTTGCTAAGGATCATCTGAATTGACCCTAGAGAAATAAAGAAACCTCTAGTGGTCGGATGTGTCCAAAATTATTTTTTTTGCTGGTCGAGGATCTCGACAACATGTAAGGTATCCGTTAAAGTCCGAATATCAGCCCAGATTCACCTGCAGGACCATCAAACATTGTGGTATGAGAATAATAACCTGGGCGCATTTTCACATTACTGGGTCCAACCCATATAATGGATCATAACCATAATGGAAAGGCACGAGCAAGTAAAAATTCTGCAGGACACTATGCTACCGTATTTTTCAGATGATATGCCGATAATTTGGAGGTTCCAACAAGACATAGACCCAAAGCATATCAGCAAATCTTCGAAAGAATGGTTCGCATAGAAAAAAGTTAATGTAGTGGAGTGGTCACCACGGTCCCCCGATCTGAATCCCATTGAAAATTTGTGGTCCGATATGAAGAAGGATATTGCCAAGCATCAACCAACAAATAATATTCATCTTTGGAAGATCGCTAGGAGCACCTGGAGCTCAATACAAACAGAACGATGTAAAAGCCATGATCCGTCGTTGTAAGGCGGTAATTCAAGATAAAGGCTTCACAACAAATTACTAAATTTGTTAATTATTAAGTGCATTTCACATATCTAACCTTTTAAATAACAAAAAAGGGGTTTTGGATCGTTTTCATCATTAAAATATTTGAATATGTTCATCACTACTATTATTTTGACCGCCCATTTTTCAGGCTATTGCAAGAAAAAAATTCCTAAGTCGAAAAATAATAACTGTTCACTATCTTTGATTTCTCAGATAGATTAACAATATATTAACATATCTTAAAAAAATTATATAAAAAATTTGGAGAAATGAAAAGTCATTAAATTTTGAGTTTTTGTAAATTCATTGCACGCACTACTATTTTTTTGACCGCAACTGTATGTATTCAATGACGAGTATGTACCTAAATGAATATGTTTGTGTCCTTGTACATTTTCATATACATGGCATACTCTCTTTTTGTTGGAGGTTGTAGTTTTTTTTTTATTTAATTTTTTTTTTGTTTTGGGCCCTAGTTAGACGGCGTCAAAGGATTGCCCCGAAAATTGTATCGGCAGTAAAATGCGTTTGCGTGTGGAGCATTTTTGTTTGTTTGTAGTTGTTAGTGTTGTTGTTGTTGTTGTTGCTTAGTCGCAACGCATTTCAAACTTAATTATTATAATTAATTGGCAAAAAAGCGACGCTGATGACAACAAAAACAACAAAAATAAAAGCTGCCAAAAGCGAGACTAAAGCACAAAAAACGAAGCGAATATGCTTCGACACGCAACACGCGGCATGTCGCACAGTGGAACAAATGC